>JAODLI010074491.1:0-13136 GCA_027575585.1 Percopsis omiscomaycus | reverse complement strand
TCACCTCCCCCAATCTGAGCCTACGGACCCGCCCCCTGTGCCGGATTGGCTGGCCCGTTTCCCCTGGTTTGCTACAACACCTGGACCTGAGAAACTCGTGAGGATGCTGTTCATTGACTACAGTTCAGTATTCAACACCCTTGTGCCCGCCAAGCTCATCACCAAGCTCAGGATCTAGGCTTCTGCACTGTGCAGCTGGATCCTGGATTTCTAATAGGGCAGACCCATAGACTGTATATAGATGGACAAACCCTCCGTGACGTCACCCATAGAGTTTCTGAAGAACGGTTTTGAAGCTCATCAGGGCGTCGCCATCTTGGCAGAGCCTGACTCCACCCAATTCTGTCTATCCATATATGGGCATAGAGCGAAGCGTGAGACGCTAAGGGGGTGGGCTGTTTGTTTGCCGGGACACGCCCATGCAGTCTATGGACACGTCCACCTACCGCAAAGTTCCCAGAGCCCGTCTATCTATGAAGTTGCTAAGATCTTTTATTGATGCTACTCTGCTAACTAGCAAAACTGTCGTACGGTCTGTGGTTGCCCGCTCCCAGTACTTACGTCTACGTATCTTGAGGTAAGTTAACCTGAAAACTACACACTATTTCTAATTGTTTTAATTTCAATACTAGATTAGCTGAAAGTTGGCCAAGAAACCGTGTAACGCATAAGAACACCAAAACACGCCTAACGTTTGCCTTATAACGTTAACATCTAATGAACAATTTGAAGGGAATCAATGAAAGCTAACGATCCTCTGGTGGCTGGGCCGATGGTGTTGGTTGTGCAGCAGCTGGCGAGGGCACGCCAGCGACAGCTCTGGAGCCTGGCTGCGATGGCTGCGATGACGGCAAGGGCTCCAGCGGCGTGAGTGGGCTGGCGGCAGTTCTGAGGCCGGAGTGCGGCGGCGGCTCTCAGCTGCGAGGCCTAGTGTTGGCCCTCGCGGCAAGAGCTTGCTGATTGCAGTTCCGGGGACGGGCTGCGAAGAGATGGGCTCCTTGGCGACTGGAACGGGCTGTGGCTCCTGCGGCACGAGCGAGCTAGCGGCAGCTCCTAGGCGGGACTGGGGCGGGACGAGCTCCTCGGCGACTGGACCTGGCTTCGGCTCCAGCGGCTCGAGGGAGCTGGCGGCATCTCCTGGGCAGGACAGCGGCGGGCTGAGCTCCTCGGCGGCTGGACCTGGCTTCGGCTCCAGCGGCTCGAGCGAGCTGGCGGCAGCTCCTGGGTAGCACCGCGACGGTGGCTCTCCAGCCTCAGGACCAGGTGACGATTCCAGCGACGTGCGCGGGCAGACAGGAGCTCTACCAGCTGGCGGCGCTGGTGGGGGCTCTTCAGTGGCTGGACCTGATAACGGCTCCAGCCTGGGCTCTTCAGCGGCCACGCCCGGTGATGGACTCCCACACAACCGACCATGCTGCTTGGACTTCTCTGATGAGTAGTGGCGGCAGCGAACGGTCCACCTCAGACCCCATCGTAGGCGACGTACCCCCCCGAGAGCTCTCACCCAAGTGAGGCGAAGATGGTGGAAGCCTCCCGGCAACCGGTGGGATTTGTCGCCTCCCTCTGGGCGAATGAGTGGCAGAGAGAGCTCCTCGGGGGTTGATCCGGACTGTGGCTCTACAGCGGCTGGACCATCCGTTGGCCCTAGCAGCGAGCGCAGGCTGGCAGCGGCTCTATAGCGGCTGGGTCAGGCGACGACTCCAGCGCAGCGGCGTGAGCGAGCATGTGGCAGCTCCTGGGCAGGACTGCGGCGGCGGCTCTATAGCGGCTGGGTCAGGCGACGACTTCAGCGGCGTGAGTGAGCAGGCGGCAGCTCCTGGGCAGGACTGTGGCGGCAGCTCCTGGGCAGGACTGTGGCGGCAGCTCTATAGCGGCTGGGTCAGGCGGCTGGGTCAGGCGACGACTCCAGTGGCGTGAGCGAGCAGGCGGCAGCTCCTGGGCAGGACTGTGGCGGCAGCTCTATAGCGGCTGGGTCAGGCGGCTGGGTCAGGCGGCTGGGTCAGGCGGCTGGGTCAGGCGGCTGGGTCAGGCGGCTGGGTCAGGCGACGACTCCAGCGGCGCGAGTGAGCAGAAGGCAGCTCCGGAGACTGGCTGCGGTGATGTAGGCTCCCCAGCAGCTGGACCTGACGACGGCTCCAGCGGCGTGGGCGAGCTGGCAGCTCCGGAGACTGGCGGCGGTGGTGGGAGCTCCCCAGCAGCTGGACCTGACGACGGCTCCAGCGGCGTGGGCGAGCTGGAAGCAGCTCCGGAGGCTGGCGACGGTGGAAGCTCCACTACGGCTGGACCAGACGACGGCTCCATCGGCGTGGGCGAGCTGACAACAGCTCCGGAGACTGGCAACGGTGGTGAGGGCTCAACAGCGGCTGGACGTGACGACGGCTCCAGCGGCGTGGACGGGCTGACAACAGATCCTCATGCTCTGTGTTGAATTGTTATGTTGTAATTGACCAAAGCAGCATTACAACGAAGTTATACGTGTAGTAAACCTGGTTTTGGATGGGCGGTGGCTTTGCATATATATCTTCAGTTTTGAACAATTTATAGTCAATGGCCGTGAAGAGCTGGTAAGAGTGCCGTTCAAAGTTTATACGGTCTATGGTTCATTAGGATGACTGAATGACACCAAGGCTGACCATATTGAATGCCGTTAGCAAGCTAACGTTAGCCAAAGCGTTTGTTGACTAACGTTAACATAAAACACTTGCCGAAAAAACTGGAGCACAGAGCTCTTAAATGGTCTGTTAGTACAATTAATAGCACAGCAAGACATATTATCTCAGATATTTTTATTCAAATGCTCGGTAAGGACCAATGACCGAGTTTTAGCGAATCCTGAGGACGGTCAATGGCGGTCCACCTGGATAGCTGTCACTCAAATAAGCCACGCCCTTAATTATTCGTAATGTATGGCCTAATATAATATAAACTGATGAGTTATAATAATAAAAAACTTAGTTTTCATGATCAGGGAAACTAGCTATAGAGACCAAAACCGTTTTTTGTACCAGGCTGTAAACATGTTTATTTGTGCTGTAAAATTGGACATTTTAACATGGGGGTCTATGGGGATTGACTCGCTTTTGGAGCCAGCCTCAAGTGGCCATTCGACGAATTGCAAGTTTTGGCACTTCCGTATTGGCTTAATTTTTAAGATTCGAATGTTGCCCCTTGGGCAGACCCCAGGTGGTACATTCAGGCAACATCCCCTCCTCCTCATTGACTCTCAACACCGGTGCCCCAAAGGGCTGTGTTCACGTACAACTGTGTGGCCACGCACAGCTCCGACACTAGTGTTAAGCTTGCTGGCGACACCACCATCATAGGCCAGATAACAAACATGACAAGACAGCCTACAGAGGGGAGTTGGATCCCAACAACCTCCTCCTTAACATCAGCAAGACTATGGAGCTACTAGTGGACTACAGGCAGCCGCAGGGGGGCAGGCCACAGCCCCATCATCATCAATGAGACAGCAGTAAAGAATGTCAGCAACTTCAGGTTCCTGGGAGTCAACATCAGCTACATTAGAAACTGGCCTGGTCATATTACACCAACCACATCACTAGGTGTGCCAGACAGCGGCTGTACTTCCTTTGGCACATGAAGTTTGTCTTGAAACACAGGATTAGTGTCACAATACCAAAATTTGGATTTCGATACTGATACCAAGTATATTATCACAGTACTCGATACTGAAACGATACTAATGTAATTAAAAAATACGTAATTTGACCATGTTCCAGTCTTTTATTTTCAATTGAAAATGTAAGTTGGCTGCTTCAGCGTAGTAGGGGCCACACTTGGATTGCACTGTTGGTGTTGTTGATCTTGTAAACGCCTAATTTTAAGCAGCTTGCAAGTTATGTTAAAGTTAACGTTGCCAGTGTGAATGTTAGCTAAGAAGATTAGACGGTTATCATTTACCTTAATTGCCTCGTCAAACTCCGATGGTGAAAAAGAGAGAAAGAAACGGCACGCCCATAGGGAGGCATGGCAGGCACGCCTGCAGAAAGTGGAAGCAGAGCGCTGTACATACTGTACACACAGGAAATACGACTTGTGAAAACATGGTCATCAAGTACCGATGCTAAAAAAATGGGGTATCGTATCATTTTTTTTATTTTCAGGGTATCGCGATACCTTTCTAGTATCAGTATACCATGCAGCTCTACACAGGAAGTAGTATCAGTATACCATGCAGCTCTACACAGGATATTCACCAATTTATACAGGTGCAATATTGAGAGTATCCTGGCTGGAGATATCACGGCCTGGTATGGGAGGTGCTCCACCCTTGATTGCAAGGCTTTGCACAGCGAAAACTGTACCGTGCATCACCAGGACTGAGCTGCCAGCCATTCAGGACCTCTACACGCAAATGTGTAGGAAGAAGGCCCTAAAGATTATCATGGATCAGTGCCACCAGTGTCACAAGCTGTTCACCCTGCTACCATCTGGCAAACGGTACAGGATCTTGTGGACCAGAACTAGCAAGTTCAGAGACAGTTACTTCCCACGTCATCAGACTGTGTAACAGCTGACAAAGCTATACTGTCACCATTTTTGCCACCGTTATGTTGCCCTTTATATTGTGTCATATGTTTATTGTACAGTATATATTCTGTTCTTTTTTTACTATTTACTTTTTTCCAACTGTGTATATCAAGTGTGTAACCTATCTATCGTTCTTATTCATATATACGGTTCACACATGACAAAGGGAAAGGTTATGTAAGGGAATGAAATTCACTAGTCATTATTTTTATTTTTTTATATGTATTTTTATTTTTATTTTATTATTTTATTATTATTATTTATTTATTTTATTTTTTTATATTTATATTTTTTATATTATTTTTTATATTACTATAATATACGGTATACTGTATATAGTATAATCCATTAAAAATACTGTTAGATAGTCATGGATGAATACAATAAATCATGTTCACGTTTTCTATTTCATCTATTTTATAAATATCTATGGCTGGCTTGTATATTTTCTTTGTGCCTACTGCCTACATAACAATAAAGACAAACTTATGAGACCCATTGTTTGATTGATTAGGCTGCTGACTTAAAAGCCACAGGTAAGGCAGTGAACTGCCTGTAAATTAAATCGAAACTAAATATGTCTCTACAACTGTTTGTTGGCTCAGGTGCAGAAGCATCTGTCTAAGCTGTTTGACAACACGGCAAAGATGAAGTTTGAAATTAATTCTGATGGGGTTCCTACCAAGATTGCGGTTGGCATGTACAGCAAAGAGGAAGAATATGTTCCCTTTAACCAGCCTTGTGACTGTACCGGACAGGTAAAATGGATGCAAAATTTTTTTTTTTTTTGATTTAGTTGAAGTATTTCACTAATTGGACTGGGCTGAACATATTTGGCCTAAAATTTCCAGATCTTTCTTCTTGTTTCTGCTGTGTTACTGTAGGTGGAGGTTTGGCTTAGTCGCGTGCTGGAAACCATGCGCTCCACCATTCGCCACGAGATGACAGAGGGAGTGGCAGCTTATGAAGAAAAGCCCAGAGAGCAGTGGCTGTTCGACTACCCGGCTCAGGTATGGCACCGCCAGTGGTCCATATAGAATGAACTGAAGTGAGGCAAATGCTGCCCCTTTTGAACTTTTCAAAAAAAAAATTTTTTTAATTCTGTGCACAAGATCCAAACCTATTGTAACACAAGAGAGTCTGATTAATTACCACATGCACGTGTGGGAGGGACATAGGGGCGGGGCTGGCTGATACAGTGTCTTATAATATATATATATATATATATATTTTTTTTTTTGTCAAGGCTCGATGCATTGAGCATTGTTTTATATAGAAAATACATAAAATATGACGCACCTAATATTGTAGGTGTATTACAAAAAATAACCTGATGAGTAAATAATCCGGATGTGACCACGACTAAAATGTGTGAATTTTGAATTGAAGCTTTAGACAAATTCTTAATGATTTCCCAGACCTCCAGAGATATCCAAACACACTATGATATTTTCAAATTCAAAATATCCCCATATTATTAGTATTATCACCCAATATTATATTCCAAACCTTTGTGTCTCCTGGCCGTTCAGGTAGCGCTCACTGGTACCCAGATCTCGTGGACAAGCGATGTGGGCATGGCCTTTGCTCGCCTGGAGGATGGCCACGAGAACGCCTTGCAGGAATATTTCAAGAAGCAGGTGTCGCAGCTCAACGCACTCATCTCCATGTTGATTGGCCAGCTGTCACCAGGTGACCGCCAGAAAGTCATGACCATCTGCACCATTGACGTTCACGCCCGGGATGTCGTGGCCAAGATGGTTGCTCAGAAGGTGAGAGGAAAGAATGTAATGGTCCTGTTAAAGGTACACTCCTCGATTGCATTACCGGTTCGGTCCTTCTCCAGCAACCTGTCTTAACTGTATTTGGAATAGGTTGCATCTTTGAACTCCATAAGGATGCTGTTCACAAATAGGCCTACATATGGAACAATCTTGAATGTCCGGTGCCGTGCCACAGAAATCGTGGCGCTGAATTATAGCGCGTCAGCTCAAAGGCTCTATGTGTAGTCACACCATGTATTAAGTCCCCATAAGCTGTTTTGATTTATAATTCTGCATATAAATTATGACCAATGTAGGTTTCTGAATTATTTGTTATTTAATGTTGTTATTTAATGTTGGCTTACAATATTGGCATATTACTTACTGTACCGCTTTCTTTTTTACGAGTGTCGTGGTTTGGAAGTTTGGCTGCATTCTAGGCTGCAGTGGACAGGTGGACTATAGATTTAATTGTTTATTTTAATAGATATCTTGTCTCTCTATGTCTTTCCCTTTTTATGTCTCTTATCGATCTAATGGGCTGCATCGGTGTATCAAGCATACTATGAGGGTAAAAATTACCACAAACAAACTAATACCAGTCCGTGCTTGAAAGTGAAAATCAGAAACATGTTTATTAATAACAATGCAATAATGCAATGTGTGATAGTAATAAATATTACCAACTAAATAAGTCCAGTCCGTTTTGATGGTGATGATTCAGGAAACAGGCTTTACTATTCAATGTTGCAACAAGGGAAAAAAGAGCAGCTTCACAGGAAAATTGCTCCACTGAGCTCTTTCTTGTTAAACAAAGGATAACTTTAGTTTATATAGATACCAACAAAGGGGCGTACATGTCACAATTCAGGTGGGCAACTATTGGATATCAAGAGTAGCCGGATAAGGGTTTTTGGAGTGGTAGCTGACCCCAAATGGTCAGGCACACAGATGTTAATTTGTATTGAATGGAATAGGGCAGCCAAAAGGTTTTCTTTAGGGCGACTCAGCAGGGGTGGCCGGCCAGCCCTGGAAGCATTAACATATCTTGCAAATACAGGAAAGGAAGACAATAGCTAGAAATTAGGAATGTGGCTCTACTATGGGGGAGACAGACCTAAAAACCTAAAAACACAGAGATGTAGATTGCATTCATTTTAAAGTCAATAGTAACAAGTCCTTGAGACAGGAGACTCTGTCTCTGGGTAGTTGGGTACCTGTGTTATGCAAAAAGATTCTCATCCTGCCTTTTGTTTAGCACGGCTATGAGAAAACACTGACTATACTGAATGAAGGAATATAACACAATATATTTAAAACTCAGATCCTTCCATGTGCGCTCAAGGGAGACAGATGTTAGCTTCACATGCTCCACCAACGTCATATCTGACTGAATAACTGATAAAACTTTGCTTATATAGTTTAAGATTCAAAGCCAACGGAGGAGGATCTTGTCACAAATCAGGTAAGCAGACATTGGATAGATGTGTAGCCAATAAGGTTTGGGGGGGGGGAATGTCTGGGCCAGCCCCCCGACACCTCTTGAAGACACAGGAGAGCAGACAATTAGATTACATTTTGGTTAGAAGTTAGTTTTCTCACATTAATGCGAGACTGAAAACTAAGCATAGGAGGTGGGGGATTTACTGTGTACTCCTCTGTTATGTAAAACACGTACCTTCTTGCCTTATGTTTAACATAGCTGTGTGTTCCTGCCTGTTGTTTGACATAGCTGTATCAAACACAGTGAACTCAAGTAAATGAATGAATGAATATTAAATAATAATTCAAAATCCCAATTCCTTCAACTAGTATACATTCTGTACACGCATGCCCTCTTCTTTAAACATGCACCTTTGTCTTGTGTCTTGTCAAGGTCAAGACAATGCACACAAATAACTTTCTAAAGGACGATGTACACAAGGTAGCAAAGACCTACACACATTTTTGGAAAACATAGAAGAACTAGTGGAATGTAGAGCTCACATACTGTTTAGTGTGCGAGAATGGACATTCAGGAATGTAAGTGTCTCATTAGATGAATGCATTTACATTTTACATTTACATTTATAGCATTTAGCAGACGCTTTTATCCAAAGCGACTTACAATTAGTACATTTTTACATGGAGCAGGTAGGGGTTAGGCATCTTGCTCAAGGATGCTTACAGGTAGGCCACCTCCGGGGTTTGAACCCACGACCTTCCGGCTGGGAGTCCAACACCCAGACCACTAGACTATCCTGCCCCACATTTACAGCATTTAGCAGACGCTTTTATCCAAAACGACTTTTATCCAAAGTACATTTGTTGAACTGATTAAACACCAGTTTTTGCAAGCAAATAACATTCTCCTAGAATAAGGACAGCATCATGTCTAAAGGTTACTTCACTTATGCAATTTTGTTTTACTACTCGAAAGTTAGGCCTATCAATCACTCTTTAAAACAGTCAATATTGCTCGCAGCCTAAATTCCAGCAAAGTGCTTAATATTCTAAGAGCTAACAGAGTAGAAAGGAGGATTCTTTTTCATTAAAAAAAAATTTAAAGTTGGAAAGGAGGATAGAACAAGGATCTTTATAGAGGATTTTGTTAGTGGAATTGGTGCTATTCGGTAGAAAGATCGGTGGTCGAGGTACCGAGGTGGATTTTGAAGAGTCTCTTGCGTAAGATCGGTAGTGACTCGGCTAATCGCTGCAGGAAGCTCATTCCACCATTGAACTGGGCTGTGCAGCTCGTAGCGACGGAGGTGCCAGCCTGCCAGTCGAGGTGGTAGATCGAAGTGCTCTGGTTGGGGCTAGGAATCTTACCATTGCTTGGAGGTAGAGTGGGGAAGTTCCTTTTACTGCCAACACTAATGTCTTGAATTGGATGCGGGCTGAGATGGGGAGCCAGTGAAGGTTTCAGAAGAGGGGGGTTACGTGGGATAACTTTTGTTGCTTGAATACTAGACATGCTGCAGCATTTTGGATTTGTTGTAGGGGTCTGGTAGCAAAGACCGGTAATCCGGCGAGTAGAGGGTTGCAGTAGTCTAGACGTGAGATTACTACAGTTTGGACTAGGAGCTATGCTGCTTCATTTGTGATCAATTGCCTTATTCTTCTGATATTGTAGAGGGAGAATCTGCAGACTCTGGTTGTTGCAGAAATGTTGGCTGCGCAGGACATTTGATTGTCCAGAACAGTGGTTCTTAACCTTGTTGGATGTTCTGAACCCCACCAGTTTCATATGCGCATTCACCGAACCCACCGAAGGGGGGCGTGTCATCACGAATCATATGAGTCAGGTGTGTCTTATCCTCCGCCGAATCCCTAAGACTGACTCACCGAACCCCTGGGGTTCGATCGAACCCAGGTTAAGAGCCACTGGTCCAGAACAACTCAGAGACAGGAAGACACGGTGGTGTTCTCAAGGGTAAGGGACAGGTCCACTTAAGGGCAGTTCTTTGCTGGGAGGTAGAGTAGCTCTGTCCTTTTCAAGGTTGAGTTTCCCTTGCTTGCGCATCTGCTTCCCATGCTGGGGATCTGGGTTCAAGTCCCAAATTTGACCTTGATATACGCATGTATATCTGAAATAACCTACCTCGCATCTGTGATTTTGGTCCACGTTTGCTCTCTCTGCAAACCTTAATGACACTTTTAAGGCTGCCAAATAAAACCATTTTGTTGTCTAACACAATTACAATTCAGCATCGACAAAATAATTTTTTTTAGGTCTTCATCTTTCATCAGACTCTTTGATAATCTTTGATTATTTCAGTCTATAATGTATGCTGTATGGGTTGATGATCATCACACCCGCATAAAGTATGGTTGTGTAATGTGTAAATAAGGACAGGTTCCACGCGTTCTCGCTTCAACGACTTTATCCAATTTATCAATCAAAGTTCATTTTGAAAAAGTGCGACAGTTTCCTGTCACACTTTTAAATTATAATTTAAATCTCTTGCCACACTTTAATCTGAGTTCTTTTTAGGAAGGTTTCATGAATAAGGGCCACTGTGAATGTGCCTACAGAAGGTGAAGAAGCTAAAAAGAGCAAATTTATCGCAGTGGGAAAACACAGGCTGTTAGAATGTAGAATTGTCATTACAGTATGTAAGCTATAAAGTACACTAGGTACAGTATTTAACAGACCTGATTGAGCAAACACTATCGATGTCGGGTTCCTGTGCACCACCTGGTGGATGAGTAAAGAATTATAGTGAAGGGGCAAGAAAATTTATTATTCTGTACCACACCCATTGTGTTACCTGAAAGTGCGGCACTTTGAGTTGCAGTCAGTAGGCTGTACAGATCAAGCGATATTGCTCGGCCATGGAAAAAATTAAGATACCACTGCACATTTAAAAAAATATAATTTGATACTCATTTTTATATTTTTTTAAATTATTTAATGTATTTCTTAAAATATTGTTTATATTTATATTATTATATCAAAAAACATGCAGTGGTCTCTTAATCTTTTCCATGGCTGTATATGCCTACACCTTGACAGATATAAGATTCAGTTCAGTACAAACATCATTCCTATCTCTCTACTGTATCCCTGTTAAGGTGGAGAACTCACAGGCGTTTGTGTGGCTGTCTCAGCTAAGACATCGTTGGGACGATGAGATGGCTCATTGCTTTGCAAACATCTGCGATGCCCAGTTCCTCTACTCGTACGAGTACCTGGGTAACACGCCACGACTGGTCATCACCCCTCTCACCGACAGGTAAAGGTCTCAAGAGAAACTAATATTTAGAATTTAGTCTGTTCCATATTATTTTTGTGACAGAATGGTGTTGAAGTGTGATATTGCTTTAATACAACAGTTATATTACTGTGTGTGTGTGTGTGTGTGTGTGTTGTGGATTTAATTTTAAATTAATAAAATGCAGATTTTTGCCCATTAATCGACTACACCGAATAACCCACTATGACGAAGAGAAAAAAAAAATTGCTAATTCTTTTTCCAAATATATTAAAAATCAAAAACCGAAAGTATAGACATGTGATGTCTCAAGCCTGCATTCATGTTATAGTGGATCAGATAAAACCATCTCACATCTCTCATCCATTTATGCTGTCACTGAGAATGAAGCTAGAATTTAGTGTAATCAACGGCTATATCAGCAACCCTGTAAAGCAGAGTGCTAATTATAGCAAATTTGCACAATGCTGTGATCGTGAAATATCCACACTCATGGAATTTAGCTTGTCCAATCAAATTTCCCAGCTAGAACTAACTGTTTATGATACCCATTATAAATAATACTAATATTACTTGGTATGGCTCTATGTTTGGTATACAATATCTGAAATTAGATATCTAAACTGTTTCACCTTATGATGTCACACTGTAACACTAAGCCCTGTCTAGGCAGCGACACCTCAGCTCTAGTGTTCATACTAGATATTTTGTTGAAAGTTTTGTTGAAAATGGGAAATCGGTTTTGTAAATGGTTAGAAGTATGTTTCTGAGAAACAATTGAAGTGTATGCAGGTTAAAAAACTGTTTAATGCCAATTGTCTGCATGAGGACTTAATATTGAGGTAACAAAGCTACAGAGTTTAAGTTAAAGTTGTAATTAAGGAATAATTCTAAAGTAATACAAAATCAAATAAAACATGAAAAAGGGTCCCGTGATACGTCTAATTCTTCTGTCGCTAGATGCTACATCACTTTAACCCAGTCGCTGCACCTGACTATGAGCGGAGCTCCGGCAGGTCCCGCGGGCACAGGAAAGACGGAGACCACTAAGGACCTGGGAAGAGCCCTTGGCATCATGGTCTACGTGTTCAACTGCTCTGAGCAGATGGACTACAAGGTACTGACTGCTTTCTCTTCAACAATTGTCATTCATTCTGTCGCTCCTCTGAAGCAGCAGGTGATTCGTTTAAATTAGAAGAAACACTCATATCAGTCTATACCCTGCACATATGCAGTAGGTAGAGTATATAAGTGAATTGTATGCTTCTCAATATTCTGTAGCTACATGCAAATGTGCAAGTACTAGGGCTCTGTAATGGCAAGGCCCACACAATACAATACGTATCACGATACATTGCGATAGGCTATATATTTCAATTACAATTGTGATTTAGCAGACGCTTTTATCCAAAGCGACTTACAATTACATGGTGCTATTGTGATACATTGCAATACTCTTCATGAAAACTTTCAAATAGAGCTGAAAATACAACTTGCTGTGTACCACCTGGGTAGTCTAATATGTACATCATATTATATTGATAACTCAGCGGACAAGTTGAGTCAAAACTATCTAATTCAAAATTTCCATTTCAATTTATTATCTATTCACGTCTTGTTCTGTATATTTTTCGTCTTGTTCTGTATATTTTTCGTCTTGTGTGGTGTGCAGCTCACTCGCACACCTGCGAGTAATTTTGGACTATCTATTATTTGTGCTTGAGTTTGCTTACGGCCATGCTGACAGTTTGTCATTTGAAATAATGTTGTATTTTTTATTAAAAGCTATGAGCGAGTAACCGCTCTATGCCCTATGCTTACCTGACTCAGCATGTACATTTTTGGGAAGCACCTACTCTCTCTAAGCCGCACTTACTACGCATGAAAAAAAAACTCAATATTATTTTGAGGAGTGTGAGGCTGTGATTGCATGTGGTGCTAAACGTAGCATAATATGATGTCTCTACTGTATCTCTCTATCTGACCTGCCTATTCACAATCTGATTGGCCGGCTGACTCTCATGTCTGACACTGTCTGTGTCTGTGTTTCCCAGTCCTGTGGGAACATTTACAAGGGCCTGGCTCAGACAGGGGCGTGGGGCTGCTTTGACGAGTTCAACAGGAT
>JAODLI010074489.1:0-13139 GCA_027575585.1 Percopsis omiscomaycus | reverse complement strand
CTGGCCCAAGTTTGCCTCTATTTCTGACTAAAGTTAGAGAGTGTGCTAGATAGATAGAGAGAGAGAGAGAGAGAGAGAGAGAGAGAGAGAGAGAGAGAGAGAGCGCCGGCATCAGTCAAGAGAAAAGGCAAGGAGCTGAATATAAAAATAGAATGGTCATTGTTTCAACGCAGGTAATTTGGGGTGTCAGAGGAGTTCCTGTTGGTGAGACGGGGGTGGGGGAGGGGCTCTCCTGTTATTACAACAGGGGTCACAAAGTCACCGTCAGCTGAGGAGATGACCTCGCTCTCAACGAGTGCTCGCACGACATGAGACGCCCGCGTGCGTGTGCACAGACACAAAGAGAAATTGTGCATAGGCAGACAAGGGGTACAATGTATATCTCAGTCTCACATATGAACACACACACGCACACACACGCACACACACGCACACACACGCACACACACACACAGAGCACACTGACATATTCTGCCAGCCAGGCAGGCAGGGGCAGAGGAGATGGTTTGCTTTCTTATGACACAAGCTATTACTAAATTGAGCTGGCAGGTAATTCTAAGGCAAATAAATGCCAGCAGGCTTAACACAAGGAGAGGTCTTAGGGGTGGCAGCGTGAGCAATGACAGGAATTCTCTCGCCTCTCTTGACAGGAAGCCTATTATTCTCACCACTTTATTTTCCCAGACTGGGGGAGTTTAAAAACGTAGCGCTGTGATGGTATTTCACCCCCCAAAAAAGTCGTTCTTCGACTGAATTACCGCTCTTTGTTCACTTTAGCGCGTGTGTTTCTGCATTCCTAGACTTAATATTTATAATAGGAGAAACTGGGTTGGTAGCTTCTTTGAATGACTCATTTTTAAAGGTGAACTAACATATAAGGGCTTTGCAGCCTTTTTGATATCTTGAAATTAAGATTCCATCTGTAGGATTTTCTCTCTTTACATTGCTAAGCATCATATGTTGAAATATATTGCAATCTATTGTTAAACATGAAAGAAGAAAAGGAAATAAAAGGAAATAATAAGAGCAAGTTGAGGCACACTAAAAATATCCTACTTAAAAAAGCACACTACAACATAATTATAAGTGCCATCTTAGAAATGCAAGGAGGGAGTCAGTGCTGACCTTGGCATCCTGTTTGAATATTGTTTTAATGCCGCAGCTGGTAATTTGGCATGCAAACGGAAATAGAGGATGCATTTTCAAAGGGAAAGTAATTTTTCCGGCAAACAATCATTGTTGTGCATTGCTGTGTTTGTTTCTCACAACCACATTTGTAATTATCTAAGAAACTCATTAACAATTCAAAAATATGTCTTAAGAAGTCTATTTTACCTATGATTGCATGATACCTAAAGATTTTCATCACCACAGCCTTGGGTTTGACTTATTATGTTCTATTATTCAAACAAATCATTTACAATATATACAATAATAATAATAAAAAAATTTAAGTTATATTTCATATATTTTATAGAATATAGAATATTTTTCAAAAAAGATTTTAAAGCAAATATTTAATCCTGAAAATACATATATTTTATTAGATGTTACACATTCAACATTTATAGCAAAAATAAGCAATTGTTAATAAATTATATGTTGTTAATATTTAGAGGCTATGTTCATTTTTAAATAAATGTATCAAATATTCAACATATTTACATTTGACATTTGATTATACATCTAAATAGAAAGTAGAATTTTTGTCTCCAATGGAGGACATTGTGGTTGTTAGAGTTCGCGTGTCTTGTTTGACATGACAGGGTGGTGAATGGTAGAAAAAAAGAGCCAGGGTGTCAGGAGGGAATTTTTTTCCTGGTGCCTCAAACAATCCAAAATGAAAAACATTTCCCTCCGAAAAGTGACCAGTGAGCTGCACACGTGTCTCTATGTACAGTATGTGTATGTGTGTCCTTGTGTATGGGAATGTATACATGTGTGTGCGTGAGTGAGCACGTGTGTGTGTTGGATCGGTTGGGTTAATGCACACTGTATGAAAAGCACTCAGGGAGAAGGGAAGAAAAGGAGGGAAGGAGGTTAGTGGGATTAAAGGTAATTAGTACAAAAACACACACACACACACTTTTTTGTTATAAAGGAAATAAGAAATAATCTGTTTATCATTAAGCATTGGTTTTCGTTATTTAGATCCTGGAAACACACACACACACACACACACACACACACACACACACCAGTGATAAACCCACTCTATTGTTAAATTCTATCTCACATATCATTAATCACACACAATGGTCAACCCAGGGTTGAGAGGATTAGCACCATCAGCATGTGACTTTGACTTAAAAGGTCAATGGGAAATTTGGCATGTACAGTACACTTCTCAAAAGGAAGTAAAGTTTTATATGTAACAAATGGGTGTGTCTCGCTATAATTAGATACGTTCTGTTGACAAATTAACCACATAAGTGACATTGTACTTTACAACGTAATTGTACGGCTTTTTAATAATCATTACAATTATTATTATTATTAATTATTATACAGGGTATACAGGTCAAGCCATAACAAACTTGCTTGAGGTTATGGTGAGGTCAGTCTTGGGAGTTAAAGCTAGGTTTAGAATATTTTTACAGCCATTTCTTCAACATGCTAAGTAACAACCACTCAACCAACAAACACCAAAGCACTCCTATCCAATAAGACATTGTTAGGCACTATATATAGTCCAATAAGATATATTTTATAAGAAAAAAAAAATGTTGTTGGCTTTTCTTCTTGGCACTTAACAATGACCCAAATAAATATTAGGGGTACACTTTCACCCACTTAGTGTAGATGGGAAAGTTTTCACTTGCTGGTCACACCTGTTAAGGTCAAGATATTTATTCATAAACGCTACGAAGAACAACGTTTTGGACAAGTTCTAGTGCATATAAACACAGGGGCAGTGACGTGCCATGCCCACTGATGCCCACAGACAATAGAACCCCATGGCAGTGTTACAGTGTCACTTACCACAGGGTGTGGAACCCCTGGCTTTGGCAGTGTAACGGGACCCATGGTAAATATAGATAATAGAAAAACGAATAAAATACAGCCGTTCAAACAATCGTTTCAGATGCTGTCAAAGCAGTGCTTACCCGTACAACAAATCTCCCATGCCGCAAAAATCAATAGCCACAGCAACAATGTATTGATCCTATGTGTGTGTGTTGGATACACTCTGATGTCAGACTCTGCTGGGTGGGCTTCTGAACCATAGTCTCTGGACTAGTATATTGATATTAACTACATGAATATGCAACACTCTTTAAATCCTTAAAATGCTTTGGGCCACCTTTGTGCTGGATAAAAGCCTACTTTTTTTCTGATATTGCATTGTCTAATATGGGCTTGTGGAGGGCCTGACATGTAGAATCATTATTGGCATACTGATTGAATCTCTATGTGACTTGGGAGGCAACATGCCTTCTTATGGATATGAAGCCTGAAGTCTGACGCAATATGAAAGAGGCAAAAACTCTTATGCACTGACGCATTCTTGTCTTGTATTAATAAAGGTTGTACAGGAAATGTCCCGTGGGATAATAATGTGGGATTGTTTTTACATGGTGCAACATGACCTTAAATATGCTCAAAACGTCCCCCCAATATACTGGTATCAAAAATAAATAAATAAAAGTATAACGCTGTAGGCAGTTCTGCGTGTGGTAGTCCAAGTGGTGTTGCCGTACACCAGCTTTTCACATAAAACATTTTTCTGATTTGGTCCCCCCCCCAATGTTAACTCCATGGCTACGACATTGCATTTTAATGTACTCTTATCTGTTTGTCTTTACTTGTAGTTTAAAGAACTAAAAATAAAGCCTTGGAAAATACTAGTAGCTTCAAAAAATGTCATATATTTTTTCGAAGTATGTAAGAAAGCAAAGTAAAAAAAAAAATGATTTGCCTTGAACATGGTTGTACTCCAATATAGACAAAAGCAGTATTAACACTGCCCCCCTCCCCTTTCTATTATTTCTTAACAACTAACTGATAACCATTTAATGTACATCAATTACTTTTGAAAAGTGATGTGATGTGAAGTGAAGCATAATAGCCTATAATTGTTGCTTTCAAAGCAGTGCTAAAAGCTTTTGGAATCTCATTACAGCTCATCAGCCAGTTCATTTGACTAGGAAGAAAATGTAATGTCATCAGTTTCCATGATATAAAATAGCCTTGTACGACACATCAAACAGCTCAAATAAATAATCTCATTGATTTCTCCGTATTTCCAGTGTGCAGTCAAGGGGGAGGTTGATATACCACTGCCCTCTACAGGCAGCAGGCTGATATAACACAAACAGTGACTTGAGTCTTGATTGAATCCGTCTCAGCAACGTTACCAAAACAAGACACAGCAGAAGAAGACGATCCTCGGCCAAATGTTGGTTTTACGACTCCCCAACTTCCTCTGCCCTTTGTTCTCTTTCCCTCTTCTCCTTTCTCCCTCCGTCATTCTCTCCTCACAATCTCTCTCCACTCTTGCCGACTCAAAGTTATTGATAGTTTGACGTTATGGGCTAATAATACGGCGGACACTGCATGGGCAGGCAGCCCATTATACCAGGTAATGGATGGTGCAGGGGGTTTGAATGACATTGCCCAGAGATTGGATGAAAGAGGGGTGGAGCAATTTATGAGCTAGCTAAAGACACCCTCCTCTGCGCTATTTATTTCCAGCTTGATAAGGGAGCAGATGAGGCGTGTCTGTATTTATGGTGCTGAAGTTCATAAAGACGACTGTCTGAGAGTGAGAAAGTTCGGATCTACTTAGTAGAACAAGCAGAATCGACTCGAACCAACATCTGCGGCTGTGACGCGGTGAGGAAAGATACCTGCGTTCTATCTAACATACCGTGTTTCTATGTGACAAATGTATTAAGGTGAATAATAGCATTACTGGTCTGTTGTGCATCAACTGTCGCAGATAAAATAGCTTGCAATATTTGGCTCTTAAAATGGTTATTTGAGGAAATGGCAGACAGGAGCACGGCCTCCTCTGGTTAATTTTGATCAGATTTCCTTCTATGTGACAGCGATGATGTGGTGATAAACTGTTCCCAGGCGGCCTGTTTACACAAACACATTATTGTCTGGCATTAAACTAATGGAGGCCTAATGGAAATTGAGAACCGTGGTTGTCGGCTGCACTGTGAGCACACATTCACTCCTCTGTCCCATCCAGATCTCTATTGAATAAATAAAATAATAAATAAGAAAATAAATGAGAGGAACACTCCAGAGGATCTTGTCAAAAAACACAGGGGAAGAGGAGGGAAAGAGGGAGCGCAATGAAAAAAGCTTGTCAACATTATCCGTTTTATTGATTTAACAGTAAACCCTAGCCGCTTAAGCTTTATGTTGCTTTGGCCGGCCCCATTGAAAATACAACAGCCGCAAATAAAAAACGATTTTCCTTACAACTTTTTTTTTTTTTAACCATCCAAATACCACCTTAGGTTTTGCATGCATTATAGTTACAGTTTCGCCCACTGAATCATCTTTATGGGAAGCTATTATGGCAGGCCCGTGCTTAAAGGTGCTCTATTCTTCCTCACAGAAGAATCAACATTATCGCTACCTATCACTACTGCAATAACCTTTAAAAGGTCCCCTGAATTCCCCTGTGCTCAGACGCCCTTCGTACAAAAATGTCCTGTATATTATTCTACAACTATAGAATTTACTTACTGCGTCCCCGAGTGCTGAGCAATATAATAACAATAAAAAAAATGTTAAATAATAATAAACAGGCAGAAAACACAAAGTTACTGTATGTGGATTTTAAGCAATGGGAAGCTACTTTAAAATAGCCCAAATCATTTGTAACGTTGTCTCTGTTTACAGAGAGAACAGAGAGTGAGAGAACGTGAGGACACACATGAATCTGGGACTGTGCAAGTAAACAGATTACTCCATTTTAAAATGGAACACGGGGGGGGGGGCAATCTTCCTCCCTGTTCCACTGAAACAAGAGAAACGATCCAGAGAAAAACACGTTGCAGTACAATTAGGTAAGATCACAGGCGACCGTTTCCTCTGCAGTTCTGAGCCGCTGAGGACTCAAGTCTTTGTGACTCACTGACCGACTACCTCACCACAATTTCCACACGCTCGCTGCCAAGCGAAGGCAACACTTCCTCACCTAAAAACAGCTACAACTTTAGGAAAAAATAATCACAGAACGTTGTACTAGGAACCCTAATCCTGAATCCATTTTAGGTATGACTTGAGTTATTACAACATACTGTATACACAACTGATGGGGGGGGAAAAGACTTAAATAGTTTCTTAAATAGCCTAAATATAAATTTAAGTATATTCACAAGCGACTATATTTTTGGCATTTTTGCCACATCTCAAAGATACGGTCTCAAAATTCACCAAATTCTTTCATAGCCAAATGTGTAGATTTTCGGAAGAATCGGGACCTCAAAGTGATTAAAAG
This sequence comes from Percopsis omiscomaycus, assembly GCA_027575585.1. Lineage (NCBI taxonomy): Eukaryota > Metazoa > Chordata > Actinopteri > Percopsiformes > Percopsidae > Percopsis > Percopsis omiscomaycus. The sequence continues at coordinate 6,676 of JAODLI010074489.1, read as the reverse complement.
ATTACCATCCAAAAGGCAACTACATTATACCCACTTCCCATCCACAGCAATAGACGTGACATCACTCAGCTGCTTGGACATGTACTCCCTTCAATAAGATAATAGCTAACCTTTGAGCAATTTAAATGCTCCCATACTCCTCATCAAATCAAAGAGGCCACAGTTAGGTGTCATGTTACCCCGCGGTGACAAGACCCCGACCAGCAGGTCAGCAGTGGGCGTCAACCTCTCTGTTCGGTTGAGGCACGGTCTTTTTAAAGCCCTGTCTGGTCTATTAGGAAGGAGCAGCTGGCTACTGCCAGTGGCCTGACACCTCTGTGGCCCCCACGCTCCATTTACTACTCCTCAGACCAGGCAGGCCTCTCCTTTACACACAAGACGCCATCTAGCCAAGCACACACACACACACACACACACACTTTATATTGTCTGATTTATTGGTTTAGTGAGAGATTCTTTTCCCCCAACCTCAGCATGTGAATGAATGACGGTTTTGTCTCATCATAGAAATAAAATAGAATAGATCGAAACAGAATTTTAAAAAATCTAAGAAATTTGATCACTGAAGCCATCCATTTCCTGTTCAGCACAACAAACAATCACAGCATTAATGCTGTAGGCTGGCTGAAAGGTATAAGCCAGTATGATTTACCCAGTGGAGTGCAAACGTACTCCTGCAGTCAAAACATCGCTGGGAACACTGTGACTACATCCTCAAAAAAAAAATAAGACGGAGGAAAAAAAAGCACAGCCTTAATTACTGTTGACATAGAACAAATTTAATTAGATGTGTGAGGAAACTATAATGACAGAGGGGCGTTTTATTTAAGGATCAAACTGCGATTTAAACCTCTATTGATTTTGTTACATCTACAGCTCAATTAAAGATACAACTGATTAAAACAGGACTACAAATCACAGTAGAGCATCTGGACACAGCCTCCCGCAGACAGAGAATTACACCGTTCCCTGCTCTTTTGCATCTCTCCTCCAGGCTCGCGAGCGGAGGGAAATTAAGTTAAAGCAGAATTCATGTGCGTCCGTGTGAAAACCGATATTCGTGTAATTGTGTGGTAATTGTGTGTTGATTTTCAAACGGAACTGTGTATTTTGCTCCAGGCAAAATTCTCTCTTATTTAAATGGCCCTTTGTATTGTATTGTGTTTTATTGTAATGGAGTGCACAGGGTTTTTTTGTATTTTTTAACAAGTTAGAATATACTTCTTTTTAGATACAAAATAGTCTGCGGTTACCTGAAGTGTGTCTTAATTATCTCTGCATTTTAGCACTGGAAGCACTAAATTAACATAGAGATAGAGAATCTCCCAAAAATAACAGCTAAACGGACCTCTAGACACATGGTAGAAGATGTGATGAATCAATAGAAATCCACATTCCTCGATATAGAAGGCACCTGTTTAACACTAGCAACACAGAGGCTCTTTTCCTTTCTGTTCCACCCTAGCCCTGATGCAGACAAATAAAAACCTTGACAGTGAGAGAGGACAGTGCTATTAAAATATATAAAGGAAAACCTTTCCATTTCACCAGAAATAATTACAAAAGACATAGTTTCTGTGGAGTAAAAACTTTTTTACATTTAGACTTTTTTTTTTCTTATCTATTGATTTTTCTTCTCTCCCCAAATGAAACCTATGTATTTATAGACAACACTGAATGGAACACCTGTTTGTAAAGTACATTCTAGCAGGGGGAGAAAAAGCTTCTCTACTGGTGCCAGAGAGCGTCTGGTTAAAATGATCACAGAAACTCACGGAGACAGAAATGCAGAAATAAGTGTGTGTGTGTGTCCGCCTGTGCTTGTAGGGGTGTAAGTGAGAAAGAGAGCGCGTTTGTGTGTGTGTGTGTGTAAGTGTGAGTGTGAGTGTGAGAGTGAGAGTGAGAGAGAGAGAGAGAGAGAGATTACCTGCAGTGAGTTGAGCAGGATGAAGATGTAGGCCATGGCGATGGAGAAGGGCACCAGGACTCCACACAGCCAGGTCAGCCCCAGGATAGGGAGGAGAACCAGCACAGCCTTCACTGCAGCCCTGGACACACACACACACACACACACACACACACAGACACACACACAGACAATAGTACATTGAACAGTCCCACAGAAACCCACATAGGTAAGCACAAAAACAATGTTACAATTGGCAGCACAGCACACCACACACACACACACACACACACACACACTATGTCGTGATCTTCCAGAAACTCCCATTCTTAAATCTAGGTGCCTTTAACAGATCCAGTCTGGGTTGCACGACTTTCCGGTTCGGATCTGAGCCCGGCGGTGCTAACCTGGCGGTCTAAGCTTGACGGGCCAGCTGGTCAGACTCACACAGTGACAGCTTCTCACCTTAAATCCACCTTAATTCTGTTTGGAGTGGAATTAAATGTGCGCTCAGGTGACTGCCAAACCACAGCAGCTGTGTGTGCGTGTGTGCGTGTGTGAGAGAGAGAGAAACGGGGCAGGCGGTGGGCCCTCGGTTATGTAGCGGAGGCATGTGTTTGAGTTTTCGCGACGCCTGCCACCCAGGTATGGCTTGGGGCTCAAGGCCTGCATTGGTATTCATCCACAGACAGGCATTGTGGGCTTACTGGACCAGGGTGGTGAAACCTAATGTACACATTGAACTGGTTGCTGCCGAGCAGGTTGTCAATCTAGAGAGTAAATTAACTGTACACTGACATAACAATGTTGTTTAGGCAATTAGGATATGTAATATTAATATTAATATAATATTACTGTCACATTCGTTTTGCTACTACATCTGTCATAGTTGTTGATTAAATTCATTTTTAATTAATTCTGTTTTAGATGTGCTTAGATGTTGTAAGTTGCTTTCTTGGCCTGAGTTAGAGATTCCTAACCCTAAGAGATTCCCAATCAGTTATAATACAGCTTAACTGTAACCAGTGTAAAAAGAGGGTAAATGTCGCCCCCTGGTGGCAGATACCTGATTTGTTCATAAGCCTGCTCCATGGGACTGGTGCCCATGGCCAGCATGATGGACCTCCTCTTGGCTGTGGAGATGGTGATGACAACCACTCTGGTGAGTACCATGATGTTCACCTGGGTGGGGAGAGAGAGCGGTATAATAACCAATACATGGAACCAACAGTACACAATCCACCTTGGTACCTGGGCCACTGACCTCTCTACCACATAGCACTCCCACTAACAGAAGTCCTCTTTAACAATCCTTTATCTTCAGTCTAGCCGCCTTTCCTTAATAAAAAATAAATAAAAATAATCCTCCTTCTCTTCTCTCTTCTCATTTCTGCTCTGCTAGATCAGCTCTTGAATGATATTTGAATCATATTTATAATAGGAATATATTGAATAATGTATCCAGTAAAATACATAAGCAAAGTAACCATGATGACATGATGCTATTCTAGGAGAATGCTGTTTGCCTGCAATAACTGGTGTTTAAACTGGTGTTGACAAATGTACTGATTGTAAGTAGCTTTGGATAAAAGTGTCTGCTAAATGCTGTCAATGTAAATGTAAAAATACACAGGGTGTGTTTTAATGAAAGACAGGAGTTCAGTTAACAGGACACTAGTTAGCAGAACTAGAACCATAAGGGGAAAGCAGGAGAGCTGCGGTTAGCAGAGGCTGACCATGATGATGAAGATGACGGGCCCCGCGAAGCCCCAGATCACTCCGCTCTGGACACTGAGCCAACAGTGGCCGTCAGCTGAGTACTTCCCCGACGCCGAGGCCAGCGTGACCGCTACTATCAGCACCGGCAGACCTGGGGACGGAAGGGAAAGGAAGGTGAGACAGAGGGAAGAAATAACTGAAGCAACACTTGGCACGGCTGATGAGTGTCTCAATACTCTACCCCATCCAATCAGATAGTAGTACTTCATGTGTCTGTCTTCACTCAGGTTGACCGTGACCACTTTGCTCCACAGCAGCAAACCCTCCACCAGCATCCAGCTGAACGCCGCCATGAAGAACAGGTGGAGCAGTGCTGCCACCAGGGTACACGCCACCTAGAGGACACACAGAGAGTTACACGCTAACACACAAGCACACATCGTATATGTTTTTTTCTAATCACAGGTGAAACGAGTATAACCCTAATCTTTGCGCAAAGAAAGGCCCAAGCATTTTTAACAGTTCATTTTCATATGGTGTATGTGACACTGCATACTCCGCCCCACACACACACACACACACATTTGGAACACAATAGCTGAAACCAAGTGTTTTAATGTTCAGAAATAAAATATAAAAATGCAAACAAGTGGATTTCACAGGGCTTGGTAGTTTACAGTAAGAGATGCCAGACATAGCACTGAATTACTGAGTTGAGCTTGATTTAAAACAAGCCTGACAGACATTTTTATTAATTAAACTTGACATATCGTTTTGTCACCCCGTCCATCATATCTGAGGGTGGGTTTGTCTTGCTGTCACTGCTGATTATCTACTCACTTCCACACTTACATTTGTACACTCCACCCATGTGGGTCTCTGCTCATAACGTCAACATAAAAAAAACACAAAATACACAAAACTGAAAGCACACATTGATGCACACAAAAATACAGTATACACTGCACACACACACACGTGTACATATGCAGAGGGAATATGTACACGAATAAACACTCAACCATACCCATCCTGGTACATGCAGACGCACACTTTTTAAAATATAGACAATTCAAACACTGCATTACATTTGAATGCATGTTATATATCTGCTCTGTGGTACAAGGAATTATCTAGCTTCAGAATGAACCCCTTCAAACATACATTACGTTGTAACAACGTCAGGAATTCCAATTAGTTCATTGAGGCATGACATCACCTGACCATCTCATACAAGGTAATTGCAACAGGCAGCCATCTGCCATCTGCCACCTGGGTGAAGCGGTGCCTGACTTGACCCGGGGTCAAAGGGTCACAGGTCAAACCAACTACAGGCCATTGAGTGACCATTGAGAGAGCAAGCCATGGTTTCTGGCTGATGGATATGGCCCGAGTGGTCACTTGTGTCACATTCAGAGATGACACGCCATTGGTTTTACTTTTGGGCCCTGCACTGGTTAACATTTCTGATCCCATTAAGGAACTTATTAGCAACACACTCATGGGATAATGTTGCTTATGTTTGAGATGAAATATTTCTATTGTTATGTACGGTACTTGCAGTAATATATGGAATGTTGTGCCTCTTCTGTCGAAGTAACATTTGTTTAACATGGCCTGACACAGTGATATGGTGGGTAGAGTGTTGTTTAAATGGTCAATGGTAAAATAGTGGGAATAGACTAAAATGGTGTGTAGTCTGCCCTGTGCGTGTCAGTGGATACTAGAGCAATGAGCAGCAGGAACACAGAGTAGCAAGTGTACCTTGTTATGGATGGCTGAACCACTGCAGAGCAGAACCACCTGGGCGCACGTCAGGGCGATGAATAGGTTCTTATGGATGGACGTCCTGTCTGATTTGGGAATACTGCAGTGAAGAGGGAGGATGGGTTGGGCCAATTAACAGCAATGATGGCGCGAGACAGCTGATCATTTGGAGGAACAACTCCCTCAACACCAGCTGTGCCAATGCTAATGCTACCACTGACACAGGGACCCATCAAATATAGAATAACATACCTTCTACTACCTAAAAAATGCTTTGACTCCCAATTTCATATGAGTAAGTTCTCTCCGTCACAAAGTCTAACTTGTACTTTTATGTGTATACGTATACAGTGCATATAACAATAGTGGATAACTGCACAAACTGTTTTGTGAAATAAATGATAATGGCTTGGGAATTCAATTATTTTTGGGTTGTGACACAATTGTGGGTCCTGAGGTTAGACCAGATGAGAACCACTGGTCTACATGAATGTGTGGTGTGTGTGTGTGTGTGTGTGTAAACAGCAACTCTGATTTAGACCAGTTGTAAATCTTGGGGGCTTGTAGCCCGCAGCTGATTGGGCTCTCCCCAGGTGACCCTAACATTAATTAACCACTGTGGAATTGCAGCCATAAACCTTCTTAGTGGACTCACGTGCGGACAACACTAATTACTAGATTAGCGCTGGTCAATACTCATATCAAGCTTAGGAGCAGCGGGCCAGTGACCGGAGAATCCAGAGAAGTTCCCTTTAATGTAAGGGAGTGTTTGTTGCATTAAACACTGTTTAGTTATCTATTACATCATACTAAGTCCGCAAATCAACAAACATACCTCTTGGAATATTAGTAACGCCAGCGTTAATATCACAGAATCGGGCATGTGATGTGATGGCATTTATAATATCAGAAATTGTAACACCACACAGCACATAGTAGTGCTATACTAAGCAGAGAGATTGCGTGTAAGGAAATGGTTTCAGAGTGGATTCCAATTGGGAATTTACCTGGGAGTTTACATATATGGACAGTTTATAAAGACAGAGGTGGAGGATGAGGCTCAAAAGGCTTCCACAGGCTTCCAGACCCTGTGTGTTTCTTTAAGGTACCCTGTTTTAGTGCAGTAGTGACAGCAACTGTGCCACTGGCAACTCACTCTAGCACAGTGAACAGCATCAAGGTCACCACCAGTGCACACAAGGACGCCCCAGAACCAATAAATGTCAGTTTGGTCAAAATGGCCTCATCCTCTGGGCTCCACTGGGGGGGGGGGGGGGGGGGGGG
>JAODLI010074488.1:0-13140 GCA_027575585.1 Percopsis omiscomaycus | reverse complement strand
GACCAGGACCACACCCCTAAATGCATTGAAGCAACTGCCATGTGAATGGTTGATTAGATAATTGCATTAATGAGAAAATGAACAGGTGTTCCTAATAATCATTTAGGTGAGTGTATTGTGTAATGTATCGTCTATTTAATTTTATGTGTAATTTTAAATACTGTCTATCTCATTGACTAGAATGAGTTCAACCTCTCACCTTAAGGAATAGAGCTATCTAGAAGATTCTATAGACTAAATACATCTCATCTGCCATCGGATATGTGCCATTAATTTTCATGTTCCTCTTAGAATGTGCAAGCTATTCTGTTGTGTTTCACAACATAAATTGTGAGCTGGGGAGGAAATTCTGAGTTCTAGGACTGCAATAACACAATAGAGGAGTGTACCTTTAACATTATGTAGATATTTTTATTTAAAAGAATCATTATACTTTTCATTTATGAAATTGACTGACAATTACTGACAATTTAAAACTGGATCGCCTTCATATACAGTAATTTGTAATGTATTGTCTATACTTTTGTCTATACTAACTAAATTGTCTTAATGTGCCAAAAGTCAATTCATTTTATTTGCATATGCAGTAGATGAACAAGAGTGCTTCTGGATTCTGGTTCCAGGTGGCATGATTTCAAATATGGCTTAATTATTCTCACAATGCATTTGACTTATGTGATAGCACGCTAGTGAAGTTTTTCTATGTTTTAAATTACACTGCTGGCCACAGAAAGCTGATATTAAAATGGACAAATGTACAACTTTACGGTGATATTTCTGAAAATATAATTAGCTAAATGTCAAAAAAGAATAATATTTTGAGGCTTTTGGAGATGTTTTTGTGACCTAAAAAACATGTACTGTATCTAAGTTATGTCTTAATTTACTCTCACAGCTTCTAGATGGGATCTGAAGACCTGAGAAATGTGAGGAATGCTTTGCACCGGCTTGTGAATTCTATGTTTCTAATGTGTGCCTCCAGTTCTCTCTGCAACCCAGAGGTCATCTTCTGACTTTTTCTGACATATGTATTTCTGACATATCAGTTTTTATAGTGAGTGAATGAAATATGTTGGTGGCATTATGATTTTACATCATATTGATATTGAAAGCCCTATAGAACCTGATGAAAAAATGAGAGCTGGTCTGTAGAAATACTTCTAGAAAATAAATACATCTGTTTCAAGGAATTATTCAATTAAGAAGAAAATATTCCGTTATTTTTTGCTTCACAAGGGCTGAAGCTGAACATGTAAGAAATTATAAACATGGATAGAAAACAACACTATATATATAAAATTATGTTTAAACTAATACCTTAATATGAAACTACTGAATTGATGTTTGAAATCTCAGCTCATCCTCGTTGATATATGGGTATGAAAACATACTGAAAACAAATGAACAATGTGATGATGAATGTTCATATATGTTATACACTTTTTTGTGGTTCTTCCAGTCTGCCCCACCTCTAGACATGTGGCCGTTGTGTGTGTGTTTGATATCAACCACGGGACGGCCTCTTTTAGCACCTCTGCTCCGCTGTTAAACTACATTCCTCCCACCTCTGAAGACCAAATATGTTCAGTCTCACTAACCTGTTACCGTTTAGGCCATTCATCAACGTTTAACTGTCCAAACAGCAGAGGTGTTGGGGAGACATCGCGGCCAGAGTGGGTTGGGTGGGATCCAGTGACCCTGGCTGTGGAAAGGGATTCCAGCCAGAGGACAAGCAGCTTGCTGGTATTCCTAGGAAGTTAGCAAACATCAACTTGAGCTGTATGGGATAAATCTATTCACCTTGAATGCAGAAGTAATGCGGTCAATTTGTGTATATTTGACTTACGACCGTAAATATGAATATTATTACGCTTTAGAGTGGGATCAGGAAATAATTTATGACAAATACATTTTTCTACATTAACAGGCACTGCTTTATTCCTTGTTGCCATGTGAAAGTCTAAAATTGTGTAACTACAAAACCATTTTTATATAATTTTTAAAGATTTTCTGAAACACAAGAATACGATTGCTTTGTTAAAACACACAGAGTGCAGTTCCAGCTACAACTACAACTCCAGCTACAACAAAAATATTCTAAATTTGTATTATTTTCAGAAGTAAAGGATTAGGCAGTACATATCTTCTGTCCTTTGAAGATTATGAGATTTTCTAATAATATTGACTACATATCATTTTGGAACAATGTGTATCCTATACATTTACTATTAAATAAATAAATAAAAACATTTCAATATATCTATATCTATAAAATGTGTCTTGCACCTCTGCTGATTTAATATGAATGTGTATGGACATTCAGCATCAATAAATAATAATCATGAATTAATTTTTGTTGAGGTGTGGCTCTTTATAAACCTGTTCCATTAGCCTCGATGTAGCAACACCACCCACACTCACTGACTGCTTCCTAGCTTGGTAGGAAATTTTGAATCTCATCAACTTTATCTCAAATAATCAACTTTAAAGATGGTGGAAGTGGTTTCGTGACACAGTTAGGGTGTTGGGGATAATGACTAGCTTCCTTTTCCTGCTTGGCAAGTTAAAGTGTCCCACAGCCATAGACCTTATGTCTGTCACATGTCAATGGGAGTTACATCCAGTTATATGGAGGTTTAACAGAGCAGGGCATGTTCCTGGGCAGTCACCCAGTGCAGATCTGTGGGGTTTATCGTCAGTGACAGGTTTCACACGCAGCTTGTGGGCCAAGCCCACAAATAACAGCCAGGCGTCTTGTTTGCCATCCTTAACTGGTCTGTTTCAGATTACCCAATGTGTTTGAAGTCCAATGGACAGACGGGGTTCTCTCCCTGTTTCTATGATAGAAAAAGATTGGGTCATCTGAGACCATGATTAGGATTAGCAGTGGTTTTCAAACTGTGGGTTGGCATCCTCCAAGTGATTGCAGGAACATTTCGAGGGGTCATGTGATGATTTAAGAAATGTGAGAACTTTTTGTTTTGAATTTGTTTAATTCTAGATTTATAAAATCTACATAGGTTACAGAGGTTTATATGCTTCAATATTCACAAATATCCACGCAATTTCTCTCTGGTAGTTCTGCATGCCTCAAAGTGCGTTTTCACGGCCATTAGTTGTCTTGAAACTAACAGTTATGCGGCTACATTTTGAGGTGCCACCCCTCCCGTTGGTACACCATGCCAACGCTACACATCAAGCGGGGCATCCTGAACCTGCCGCTCTCACTCATGAAGCCTTTTCCCTGGGACGTTCCTGGGCTGCTATCGCGCAATAAAAAGCCTGTAACCAAACCCAGGGCCTAATCCAGCCTGGACAATCGCTCCCAGACCTTTGGCTTTACAAAGCAGAATCCCCACAGTCTGCTCGCAGCAGAGTTCTCATGTCAACAGGCCACACCAGTGTGGGCTCATGAAACCACGGGGCGTTGGAATGATGTGGGAACAGTGAAGCACGAGCGGACTGGCTTGCCAGTATTTAGGGTTGTCACTCATGTTTCATTGAAAGTGTGGGTTAGGGTCTTACAGAGGTGTGATAACTTCTTATAGTTGGGGTATCATGCCACTGCATGCAATGTACTTAGAAGAACATAAACTATAACTAAATGTACTTCAATTTAGAATGAAGGTTCAGCACTGATGAGTCGCACATTATTATAAGTAGGCTAATACATTTCAAAGCTATACTTTTATAGCTTTATTAGACATTAGTCATAACCTGCTTTATGTATTTCCAGTACACATTTAAAAATAATTCAAAAATTAAGATCTCAAAGAAAGTCGCCTCAGTCAACAAGGCAGGAAACGTTCCTTTCTCAAGCACTGTGTGACAAGCATTAAAACCACACCCACTGATGCGTGTCAGATACTCAGAACCACCAAGCAGATCAACTCAGACACAAGCGGAAAGCAGACGCGCGGAACTCTGTGTCTATCGGACTGACAGATACAGAAAGGAGGAAGGCGTAAATACAGGCGTTTTGACTGACATTTGAGTGTATTTAAATCAATGAAATTCAGACATACAACATATTGCAAAAAGCATTACCATGGCGCAGAAACAACAACTCGGCAAGTTACGTGCGATGCCTATAATATTTTAACCCACCCTGTGTGCGTAAAGGGTATCCGCATTTGAAGACGATGCACCGTGTCTCGGATCTGTGCGACTCTGGCGACGTGTCTCCAGCTTGTTCAAAAACCATACCCAAAGTTGCGGATGTCCACTTTGGGACGGTGCTGTCTGGGCTCTCGCTGTTCTCTGCATCCACTTCTCCCAGACCTCTGCCTCTGGCTGTTGCAGCGCAAAGGAGCTCCAATTTGGACCGCAACTACGAACATCTTCACATCCCGCCGCTGGAGCATATTGTCCCTCAGTCTGCCAAACCCAAGCCTCCCAGAACACTGGACACAGGCCTAAACGAAATGTCAGATGAGGACCCTAAAGTTCATTTGGAGGCGAGGGACCTTTGGAGAGAGTTCCACAAATTTGGCACTGAGATGGTGATTACAAAGTCCGGAAGGTAAATATCAAATTATTAAGCGGAATTGCTAGATGTAGACAATCACTATGATGTTATTAGTGATTTATGCTACCGAGAAAGGAAAAAAATACGTTATTACCCGTCCTTCAGTCATGTGGTAGGCTATGTTTTATCTTCACTGCAGGCGCATGTTTCCGCCGTTCAAAGCCAGGTGTACCGGCTTGGATAAAAAAGCAAAATACATCCTGTTGATGGATATTGTGGCAGGCGATGACTGCAGATATAAGTTTAATAACTCTCGGTGGATGGTGGCGGGCAAGGCTGATCCAGAAATGCCCAAGAGGATGTACATTCACCCCGACAGCCCTGCCACGGGAGACCAGTGGATGTCTAAAGTGGTCAACTTCCACAAGTTGAAGCTGACCAACAACATTTCTGATAAGCATGGATTTGTAAGATTCAAAAATATTTTGTCAGTCGATGGAAATTGTATATATGTCAACCACTGCCAAGATGTTTCTGTACAAATTACGTGTTTGTTTGTACTAGCCTACTGTTATTTTTTTAAATGTGGGATTAATTTGAGTTTGTGTGAACAAAGGTTTTATTTAGTCTTCATTAGGCCTACTGTTTTTTCTTCCTTTTCCCCCCCAGACAATTCTTAACTCGATGCACAAATATCAGCCCAGGTTTCACGTTGTAAAGGCGAATGACATCCTCAAACTCCCATACAGCACTTTCAGAACATACGTGTTCCCTGAAACGGAGTTCATCGCAGTAACAGCATATCAAAACGATCAGGTAGTATAATATACAGTCATGATTTTCCATATTGAAATTCCGAATTATTTTCAATCAACATTTGTGTGCGCTCTTACCACATTATGCTTAAATGTCCTATTACCAGAATCTGATTAATTTTACAAAGTGACAGCATTGTTAATTATATATGTCTACCAAATGTTATGCATAATTCATAAACTCCCCCAATCCAATGTTTAGGGTTAGGCTAACCCCAACCCTGACTTATATTAAATATAAAAATGCATTTAGGCTATAGGTTATATCATATAGCATTAATTTGGTTTGAGAATTTTGTTATTATCGTTGTTGAGAAAAAGAAGATTCTAAACTAGGCCTATGTTTCTTTTCTTTTCAGATCACGCAGCTGAAAATAGATAATAATCCTTTTGCCAAAGGATTCCGAGATACGGGCAATGGGAGAAGAGAAAAGAGGTGAATGGTAACCCATAGCACATTTAGACCACATGTAGACCTACAAATTAATTTATTAATAAAAACGGCGTTTTCACAGTTGCCAATTGTATTTTTGTTGTTCACTAGGCCTATAGGCCTACCAACAATAGGCCCACATAGGCTTCAGGTTCAGACAATAGGCCTACATTTAAAGTTTCCAATTTCAAATGGATTGAATGGTTAATTTGCCAGTTCTAGTTTTTTATTTGAACTATTTATTCCGTCAGAAAAAAAGATACCTTATAATAATGAATAGGTACAGTATTATATAAATACAGACTAACTTAATCACTAGGAGAAAAAAATAAGAGAATAAAAAGCACAATCAAAACTGAATATGATAAACAAAGGGAGACGTCTGGCTTTTGGAACTAGTTTGTTGAGCTTTAAATAAATGATTACGCATATAGCCTACAACATATTAATTATTCCTCAACTTGCTTAATTAGAATATTGTCTATTTGTATAGATCTTTAATAACACTGGAACGTGGCAGTAGGCTATTTCTAAAGACTCCAAGCGTAATAAATGCTGAACTGTTTCTTTCCCAGTCAGCCAAGCAAGCAAGCAAACAAACAATGGAATATTTTCGTCATTCACAATTAAGTAACGTAATCTTTTTGCGTTATATAGGAAACTACAACATTCTGCACAAAAGTCCAAAGAAATGCGGATGGCCGAAGTTAAAGCTGAGCCTGTGAATGGAACTTCACTACAATATTCAGACAACTCCAAGTCCTCAGGTAGGCTATAGGCCTTCATTTAGCCTACTCTTTAATATTCAATATGTGTCTAGGCCACATAGATGTGTTAGTCGTTGACAACCCATCAATCCAGGATTTATTCACCTTCTTTAAGATGCCCAAGAAAATGACAGCGATGACAACGGCACCGATGAGAACCCTCCCGGTCCCGCGGAAACAAAAACTGAGGTCCCAACGATGCCTGAGCCAGACCTAATCCCAAACACTGCCCACAGGACAGAGAAAACCGAACATCCTGAAAATAACGACCATGTTAACATAATAAATGTCAATGGCAGTCCCTTATCGCTAGAAGACCGGCTCTTGGCGGAACGAGAGAAATTGCGCAGCGCATTTTCACACGGCTATTTTTATCCACCCAAATCTAGCACACATCTCAACGACGTGATGGGTAGGCCTACCAACAATATTTTATACCCAACTCCGGTCAATTTGAGACCGGCGTCGTACCGTTATGCCGCCATAGACAGTTCACTGTCACCCGGTGAAACCACAGGAACATCCGGATTACTAAACCTCCAAAACCATGCCCTGGTAAGACTGGTTGGGATCCAGTAGCCCAATGACTACTGGAATATACAGTATAACATTTCTGAAAGATATTGATCTGTTTTTTGGCTTTTATTCAACAGGACCTCGTAGCCCTTTCTCATCTTGGAGGATTTTTCTTCTACCCCTACTCCAGTTTCTCTACAGCCGCTATTTCAGCCCACTACCCCCCGGTGCGAGCTCAGCCCCATCCGGGCCTTCAAGCTCAGGAGAACCATTTGCTGTCCCCAATGCTGTCATTCCCAGTTGTGACGGACAGTATCAGGGGTTTGCATCGCGCCTGCCATTAAGATCGGTCAACAAGAAATTAGAGTGAAAGAGTTAAATAAATAAACCTCGAAATATGCATCAGGTTACAGACTCCATTCTGTAATTGAAAAGGAGGCTTAAAAGTACAAATAGTCTACCTATTTAATGTGCAATGTCTTTCTATGCACGTTAGGTTAAATTCCTTATAAATCCGTGATTGATGCACTCCCATACAGGTTAGGCTCTTTGTCCACCTATTCTTTTTCATTCGACTTGCATAAATGTTTGAACCTCTTTTAAATGTGCCTAAATGCAGCCTATTCAGGCTGCATGCTGGTCCATTTTGTTCAAAAGTAAAAGGCTATTTTAACACGTGGTTATAATTTGCCTCCAAATAATATTTTATTAATCCTATATAAAATATTTAGCCCATAAAGTCATCCTTATTTTAAAAGCTCCACCTCTAGAATTCGCGTTGCTTTAAATACCAGTCTGGGAACTCATAATTGAAAAGCCGGTTAGAGAATCATCGCCCATTCAGCGATAGGTGGGTAGTTCAGTTGGTGCAGACAGCTAATAATTTCCCATAGCACTTGTTCTGATTGGTTGAAGGTGGTTCAATCACCTGCTAATTATTTGATTGATAAACTATTCCAGACTGATATGTTGAGCGGAACAAATCACAAGCCTGTTAAACAAAAAAAGGAAAGAAAATATCCTTCGGGATCAATAAAGTAGGCTATAGGCTATCTATCTATCTATCTATCTATCTATCTATATCTATTTCAATACACGTGTAGCGGACGCGGATGCAGAACCACAGGCGTTTTTACCCCTGTAATTTTTCCTGTTGATCCAATCATCACACAGGTAGCCTACTTACACAGCCGGTATGAATTACATAAGGATTTTGTGTTGAGAAGAACATCGGTTATTTACACTCTTCCTAGATAACCGATGTTCTTCTCTTCTTTTCCATTCACAGGGAATTAAAATGTCAACTAGAATTGCTTTACTTTTCGAATCGAGTGACATGGTCTATGCGCGAGGGGGGTGCATTTTACGGCAGGGGTGCATATTATGGTAATTTGATCCGACCCCCGACCAGCACTGTTTATAATTTGCTCATGATAGCCTATATCACATGGGCCTAGGCTACGTTGCACTGCATTGAGCTTGCAGTAGCCTATAAACAGAATATTATGCATGTTTTAGGACGGTAGCCTATTTGATGGCAATAATTCAGGCGAGCAACAGTTATTGATAAATAGCCTACTAGTTTAACAGTCGGATCGGTGGGGCAAGGCTAAAAACCGAACAAAAAGTTACCTTTGAAATCATTATGCCTATATCTAGTGTATTAAAGGCTTTTACAATGTATTTCCATTGCAGTGTAAAAACGCTATAAAAAACAGCGCAGTGTGGAAACATTCATGGTTTAACATAGGGAGCAGATCTAAAGCAGATCCGCTCTGCATGCAGTGTGCAACGGGCTTCCATGTCAAAATAAAGCTTTAAAACGGAGTCACACACAAGCCAACATAATAATGAAACCATCAAATGTACCATCAAGTAGTAGACTTGTATTGTTGTCATTAGCCTAATAAAACTTTTTTAAGACTCATTTGCCTTGGCTTTTAGGTTATTGTAGCTAGGCCTAGGCTATAGCATATGCCTAGGACTAGCCATACAATTTTTCTATGTTTAGATTGGCCTAAAAATGCCTTGGATCGACACAGGTAGGCTATATCCCTAAATTCAATTACTGTGCGTTATGGAGATATTAACCGGCTCTGAGGCGCGTGTCAAAAAAATCTAACGATTTTCAGTGAAGCTTTGAATCGAAGCTTGATTCGTTCTATCAAAATCACGTGACCAATAACGTCCAAATCTTCGTTTCACACACCTACGTGACGGCTTCGAAATCTGATTAAAAGGTTTATAAATGCACGACACAGGAACAGGACGCGACTTTGTGGGTTGTTGAGGTGTATTGCATAGCGTTGTATCATATTGACAGAGTTAGGAGAGTTTGTTGGTGTAAGTTACAAGAGTTAGGAGAGTTTGTTATCAAACCTGCAGCAAAGAGGGCGTCCTGAAATCTGTGAATAATAATATATTTGTTTTTTGTTGTGTAACCTAATATGTATTACTTTAAATCACACTTAGCCTATACACTTAGTCCACAAGCACTCCACTGTCTCTCTTAACCCAAATTGTTTAAGCACTATCAATTACAAAAATAGGACTACTCACGGTTTCTAAGCACTGCACTGGTCCCCGTTTAAAACACCTGTAGCACCAGTAATTCTACAGAATACTTATGCATTGTTCATTAACCCACTGCACACGCTTACATATTTGAAAAGCTTCGAGTAATGAAGTTTTTTTCCGATACACTTTCATACACTGTTGAAAGGTCCGCTAGCTCAGAAAGCTTAACTTCTTCATCAGTTTGGTTATTTCTTGTCTCCGTGCTTGAAATAACGAAAAAGACAGACCTGGAAATCTGGCTAAGTAGGCGCTAAGCAACCAGGGTAAAAGAGACATAAATGACACTAATATACAACCCATATTTCAAGTCAATTTTTTAGAACAATACCGTAATATTCTGCCCATATCATAATTGCCTATAGACCTTGTCAAATACGTCAAACAAATCGATGTCAACAATAGCTTATCAGTTTTCTGTGACGCATTTATATTTCTAAACATTACCGCTAGATGTCGCAACTCTCCTTCTAGAAGTCGTTCGGCGCATTAAAAAGACGTCATATCAGCGGGACAAAATATTGATGTTCCCGTGTAAACCTAAATATGAAGTCGTACATAATTGTCGTTATCTAATAGGTTCGTAAGAATAAAGTAGCGCCCAGAAGATGGCGAGGATTTGTGTGAACTACATTCTGCTCTGCGGTCAGGTGCTGCTGCTGCTGACAGTGCTGCTATTACAGTGTTTAGAAGGCATCCACTCGCAAAATTCATCCACAACCGAAACGCCAGGTCTCGGGCAGGAAGCAACGATCATCCCGTTTAGTGACCAGCCTCAAGAAAACGTTACATATCACGTTGTACCGGTCGATCGAGTGAATTATACCGAGCAGTATGAATACAGGCCGCCGTCTCCAGTAGTCCTCTGCAAGTATCTGTAAGTATGGACCCTTGTTTGGCTATTTCACAGGTATTTATCATATTCTGTAACTCGGCCTCTAGCGATTTCTTTCTTGTTTCAAAACGGACTGGCAGACCGGATGAGTTCGTGTACTGTCAAGATCCCGTAGACCACGCAGGCAACCACAGCGCCTTTCTAGAGATGGGCCACGGATGTGTCGGAGTAGGTGTCATTTTCTTAGTCATGTTTCAGTTCCTCTAACATTGATGTATCCGGTATGTAAAACAATCTGTTTACCTAAATGCTACAGATTTGGCTGGCAGATTCGTCGAAGTTAAGGCTGCTAAGGCAAAAAGTGAATGTCTTGCATAATTGTGAAAAATACATTATTGTAAATTGCTGTGTTGACTGCTCTCTTCCATATATTACTCAATATTTTCTTCAAAATGTAAAAACTGCCCACTATCAACTGGATCATTTTTGCCACAATAAGAAGTCTCAAAAGTACTGAAGAGCAACAGGAGACATTTTGACAGATCAGATATGTCACAAACCTTTACTAAAAAATACTGAGCTTGAGTTACAAAACCACACACAGCCATTCTCATGCCTTCCCCATAAAGTTACATCTACAGTGTATATATATATATGGTCAGTTTTAGGCAATCAAGAAGTGTCATTTCATTGCTCCCAATTTCTCTGTCTAGTGGGGAGGCCAGACTCAAAAAGAGGTGAATCACACCTCAGTGATCTGCAACGCCCTGGATGAAATTGAGTGTGCTGGGCCAAGAGAATTCTTCAGAGGGAACGTACCTTGTATCAAGTAAGTGATGTCGTGCTGAAGACATTTGAAGGCATTTATAATTATGTGATGATGCCAATGACATGGTATGTGGGGAAAGTTTCTACATTTCTTAATGTTTCTGGCATATTTGTCCAAGCTAGTCAATTCAAGCCCTTCATCGCATCACTGTCTCCACCACCAGCCACTAGGGAGCAGTGTTTGCAAATTAACAGAATCTGACCATTATTTTGAGGTCTTGCACAGCACATGTATGAGGGGTGGAAGTTATTCATTTTTTGATAAATTATTTGATAAAAATGGGGTTGATAAATTGTCATTTGAATTAAAAATGTGAAGTTGGTAAAAGTGCATTTGTTATAAATATATAAATAGTCTTTTTCACTTTATTTGTTTAAATCAAAGGTTGGTTTATTAAATAGCTGTTGGTTTGATTAATTGTTATTATTAAATTCAGTTAATGTTTGTAAGGCAGTATTTGCATCAAAGCTATTTGGCTCAAGGGTCAAAGTTAAAAAAAAATTCCTTGATTAATATACAGGTGATAAAAAGACCTGTGAATTGTAAAGGAAGATGGTGAATCGTCACACGATTTCACCACATTTTGAGATTATCTATTTATAACTTTGACTAATTCATCAAAACACTTTTCAGTCACTTATCAAAACGCTTAACAATTTTTACATTTTTAATAACTTCTACTCAATCCATTGCTCCTCTCTCTAATCGTATTGTCTACCTTAATGAAAGGCTGACCTGCACCCACAAGCAGGTTAACATTTGCAAATGCAGGGGAAGTCTATGAGTTCATTAGAGAGAAACGTGCTTAATGTGTACATTTAGTTCACAAATACCGCAACATCCTACAAAGTGATACAATACCACATCGGTATTAATTAAAAATGTTGTCGCAAGTGGCATTGGGATGGATCACAAGGTTAGGGGAATTACTGTATGTAGGGAAATCAATCATGCTGGACCTGACCCGACGCTGCTGCACTTCGTGCTCCATTGATTGCAGGTGCCCCATCATCATCTTGTATCCGGTATTGGGTGACTGGGCAAGAATGCTCACCACTATATGGTCAAGCGGCTCATTCATTATTTTGGAATACACATTACGTCTGTCCAGCGTCACTGTGAGGGTGGATCCCAGAGCTATGGGCAGTTGCCACTGCAAAGTATCCACAACACGACCATTCCAGGTAATGTGGTGGAATACCTAGACGTTGTCGCCCTACATCTCCGGTCCACTCGGGTGCTAAATCAGGCATAGGCTTATTTCCCAAACAGGGCAAGTCAAGCCGAGCGACCTCACTAGCCACCTCTGGGGCTACAGTATATCATTTAACTAACTCTGTGATCCGTCTAATGCCACTTGTGACATGATTTTCAACTAATACCTGGAGCCAGTCAATGTGGTCTCTTATCACTGGGATGTCTCTGTATTTTGAACTAAATTTACACATGAAGCAAATTTCTCTATTATGAACTCACTTCTCTCACATTCGCAAATGTGTTAACCTGCTTGTGGGTGCTGGCCAGCCTTTCTTTAATGTAGACAATTCGAAGTGAGAGAGGCAAATTAAGTATAAAGTATTTATACAGATTGCCAATTGTATTCGTCTTGTCTGAACATCCAGGAAATGCCTTAGTCTGAACTTGATGAGTGTGAGCTGTAGTATGTAGTTAATGTTCAGGACATATATAAAACCTTTTTTTTTTTTTTTCAGAAACTTTAGAATAGAAACTAGATACAATCAATTAAGTCATTTACCAAACCCTTTTTTTGGTTATTTTGCCAATTACAAGCATTAATGTACCGTAAGGCATCTTGCTCAAGACTGCATACAGTGGGGAGAACAAGTATTTGATACACTGCTGATTTTGCAGGTTTTCCTACTTACAAAGCATGTAGAGGTCT
>JAODLI010074487.1:0-13141 GCA_027575585.1 Percopsis omiscomaycus | reverse complement strand
GGGGGGGTAAGGGAGGAATGTGAAAAAGCATGTCAATGCTTCCATGTTGGACGCGCCCACGTGTGACTTTGTGTGCGCACATCTTTGTGATCTCTGCAGGTGTGGAGGCAGGGAGAGAGGAACGGGAAAAAAACATCCTCCCTCTCTCCAGCCAGTATAGCTCCGGGCCCTGAACAGAGGCTGTTGAGCAATGACACCTTAACCGCTCTATGCATTCAGAATATTTAACATGCTGACCCCCTGAACCAGCATGGGTGGGGGGGGACAAATAGCATTACATTTGGGTTGGATGATGATACTGTTTGTACCGTGTGACCATATCAACTGGTAAAGATTTTGCTATAGTGTTCGTGCCGTGGCACATGGAATCAGTGGCAGGGATTGTTTTACATAACCTAATAGCACCAGCATTATTAGCATAGCATTAGCCTTAGCATATATTAACACCATTGAAAACATGGAACAAATCTTTGCACATATAATTAAACATAATACCAGGCTTGCATGAGAATTCTGTGACACTAAATTCACTCGTGGTCCAACAGTGATGTTTTTTAGCTTGACATATTACTTTGACCCTTCCTGGAGGGTCAAAATAAACATATACAATACATGTACCCATACGCAAAGCTTCTATTGAAGGCTGGGTATTTTACTTCTTTCTGTTTTAGTTAACTTCAGAAAGAGGATGATGGGAGAATATTAGGACACTGAAAGAAGAAAACTCCATGTATAATCCATGGACAGCACTCACCAGATGAGATGATAAGATGTTACGTTATCCAAGAGTTATCCCATAACTTATTTAAAAGGCTTGATGCATAGTCTTAAACTTCTGTAGAAGGGGGTTTTATTTTACATCACGAGGCATTTATGGGTAAAAAAAATATATACGTAGCCTGTCAACACACATACCGGTACACATACCGGTACACACACAAGTCCATCGTAATCCTCTTAGGTTGGATTTACTTGCTAGTGACTTTTGGACACACATGTATACGGTAATATTTGATGCAGGTCCACTGGTAAATCTTTAGGCTTTGTCCTAATCTAGCATGATTGATGCCAGCACACAAGATGAAAAATGGAAACAGAACAGAAGTCAAAATAGATTTTCTGACACTTGAAAGCAGCGGCTTTGCGGCAGATGAGGTACAGCTTGGCGCAGCATTGCTGGGAAAGGTGTGTGTTTTTTATCACGAAAGACACAAGACACGAGTGGAGAGAACTACACCTCATATAAGCAGACGTATAGATATAAGACCAGGGCAGAGGTAGACTAGCGCAAGACAAGGTCAAGAACCTACAATGCGTCCATGCTAACAAGGCGGGACTAATTAGGCAGTCACATCTACAGGAACGTGTGCAAAGATCTGCTGCAGTTACCACTTTCATTCAAAATTGAGCGAAGGGCTAAATTACATTATTTCCTGTTGCAAAGCAATTCAGTTCTTCGCCTTTGGTTGAACATTGTTGCACTCTGACCCACAAATTCTCACTATAAGCCAGTATAAATACCCGGTTGACCTCAGCAAATGAATAAATGAATAAAAATTGAGTTCGGTGACAGAGCTTTAGAAAGAAAGAGTGAAAAGTAAAATGCAGTTTGCGTTTCAGTAGCTGTGAGACGTGATGGTAACTTTGAGATTTTCACCTAGTTACCATACTAGTTAACTAAAGCAGTCCATAGTTATCTAGCATGCAGTCATGCTAATAAAATATGGAGCTCCATAATATAGCTTAATGTCTTTCAGCAACTGTCACTGTAAGAAGACAGACATTTTGGACAGGGGACAAAGCTTTTAGTAAAAGAAAAAGAGAGCAATAGAAGGTTAAAAAAAAAAAACTCCTCTGAGACTGCACACGGAGAGAGAAGAGTGCAGTAATACATTTTCATCTGAAATATTAAAGGCCTCCGCATTAATCTGTCTTTCCTCTCCCTAGGGCGCTGGCGGAGGCACTCACCGTCCTAGAGTTCCCTGAGAAAGGACAGGGGCTAGCCAGCTCACCTCTTTCTCCCCAGGCCAAAAGAATCCTTCCCACCTCTTCGTTGAGAATGGTCTTTGTATGGGACAGGGAGTGAGGTCTCTGTGAGGATGATTCGATTAGTCTTTCGCCTCTATGCCCAAGTCGGACGACAGATTTGCACGTCACGCAAATTTGAAATTGATTCTCCTACGTCTTGAACTAAATCATTGTATCAAAGACATGAGCGGTTTCTGCAATGATACATTACTGCAAAATCAAAGTCGTGGCGGCGTATCCTAATTTTAGCCACAAGAGGAAAAAAAGGGTGTGTGAGATTTTGTGTTTCATCTTTCTTCATCAAAGATTTTCTTCCCCTGCGCGTGAATTTAAAAAAGAAACTGTTAAAGGCAAAGACTGATAAAGGCTACCGGGATTAACCACACCTCTAATACTAAAAGCAACTGGGTCCACTGAGCCTTCAAGCTTTATCCAGTATTCCAATTTTTGTTACTAGCAACTCATGAAGGTACCTGGTACCATCCTTGCCTTTATATCGGCCACCAAAACCCACAACAGGATCCAAGTGGCCTAGCTAGCTATCACATCTCTTGCTCTCCCTTTTCTAAAGACAGCCACACACAGGCTACACACATGCGCAGACATGCATGGAGTTACATTATGCACGCACCAGCTGTTAAGGATTACCCAAATACAGGTCTATTTTCTGACTTATGTCCAGCCGTTGATGGCCTTGTCCTGGTTTTGACCTATTGCAAAAGTACAGAAGAGTAAGTGGATGCGATGTGGGGGTGGGGGCACTTTTATGTAAATAAAAGAGATAAATAAATAAACTTGACTTGACACGTCTCAATGTCTGAAACCAGTGCAACAAAAACATGGTTTGATGTGCTGAGTCTCTACCCCTCCCCCTACAGCTCTCCTATCATCACACTCTTCTCTATCCTTCCCCCTACAGCCACGTGTTTCAAATATATATATATATATACAGTGTATATTCTTTGTATATACTGTATGTACACACAATATATTACATTGAGCTGGGGAGGGTTCTGGGGGAGCACAATCAAGGAGTATACAATGTTCAGCGTGCATTTTCCTCAACCCCACCCACTATACCAGCTTTCAGTATCAAATAATCCATTCGCCTAGGATGTACACTCCACATAGGGCTTGAGCAGCACAAGCGAAGCAGAGAGCAAGCGACACCTGGCTGGGGCAGAACTATGACAATTGGCTATTGCAATTGACAGTGACATTTTCAACTCAATAGTGAACCTACGTGTTTGTTATATCATTAATCCCAAACAATATGGCATTATGTTTGAAAGGTGTGCTAAAAGCCTATATGGATTACAGATCACCATCATTGCGATAAATGCTGTTTTGGTAGACTGCACTAATCGCCTGTTTGAAAGCCACTCACACACGCACCCTGCACGCGTGCACGCTCCCAGACACAACGTGGCTTGTGTCTTGCGCTGCACCTCCTTGTCTGGTCAACCCCTGACCCAGCCACCTCCAGAGAAACGTGCTGGAGCTGTGCGTTGGTGCTTTTCCCTTTGTTGTTTTGAATCAAAATGGCTTCCAATAAAGAGAAAATGAAAGGAGAAATGCATCTCTCTCTTTCTCTTGTTCCCTTCTATACCGTACATAGCCGTGTATTGACCCTTCAATCTCCCATTACCCAATCTCAACTTAGTCTTCATTATCCTCTGGAAAGACAAAGTCTCTCCGACTAGCGCGCGCGCGCACACACACACACACACACAAGCCAGCGCGGGTCATAGAAACGCACAGAGACACAGCTGAGCTAATATTACCAGCGTGACAAAGGGCGACCCCAGCAATTGCTCTCCCCCAACTCAACCTTAATGAAATATTCGATCATATCCCTGAGGCGGGCCAGCCTCCAACAGGGATCAAAGACTTTACATTATGGCAGAGAGTCGTCGCGCTATTAGCGCCTTAGATCGGCGGCGTGTCG
The DNA here is from genome assembly GCA_027575585.1 of Percopsis omiscomaycus. Classification (NCBI taxonomy): domain Eukaryota; kingdom Metazoa; phylum Chordata; class Actinopteri; order Percopsiformes; family Percopsidae; genus Percopsis; species Percopsis omiscomaycus. The sequence goes on along the minus strand of JAODLI010074487.1, from coordinate 9,165 downwards.
CTACAGACACTTGCAGGCCCCCCAAGTCCTCGATTTCCTTTCTATTAATAGCTGTCATGAGAAAATACATAGCAGGATTATTACACTTTCCATAATTATAGGCGCATGGCAAGAGACACACACAGTGAAAAGGGCCATTATTGGCTATAATTTAACAGCTTGGGTGTTGGACACCTTTGGGAATGTGATGTTAAAGGATAAGGCATAATGTTGTATTTTTTCTTAGAAGCGCAAACCCTACAGTGTTTTTCTCCTACTGACTATTGTCTCTTACCTTGTAACTCATTTGTGTTCCAAAAAATGATATAGCCTACAATACACAGAGCCGTACTGTTACTTTGGTCAATATTATCTATAATTTTACATCTACCTTTTTGTAAACAACCTTATAAAACAGCGAGGCACAGTAGTACACAGAAAACCTGTACATGTGGAGTGCCTCATTTACCATCAAATCTGCCTGAAAGTCATTTCATATCAGATCCCTTAATATCACATCGCATAATGTCAGAAAAAGTACATTGGCCATAATGATCATGATGATGCATAGTGCAGACGATAGGACATCATTTAATGTGTTTTTTGGACAATAATGGAGTTCTAAGGCCTCTATGGTAAGCTCCATGTCTGCTGTCGGCTAGATCAATAATACTTGTTAGTGGGTAAAAAGAATTTTTAGGGTCTGCTCTTTTAATATGTCTGCAATAGGAAAAATATGAAATTGCGCTGCCTTATCCTTTAAGATGATTTGGTAGCCTGCAAGTTACATTTTAAAAACCACTGAAACATGGCCTATTATCCTTGGGGTAATAAAGTTTGAAAATTAAAATGACAGTGGATTAGAGATAGCCATTTTCAATTGAATATGTCTGGATGTGTTGTAAAAATGATTTAAACAAACAATTCAATTTTAAATTAAAAAGCTGAAGGCTGACTCAATATGCACAAGACAAAGTTCCAAGTCATTATGGAAGCGCAGACCAAGCTATCACGTCAAAAGGATTTTCTTGTAAAAGGTACTTCAGTATAGCCTACCACAAACTGTACATACAATGGGAACAGTATGCAGCATTTCACCGTGTGCATGCTATTCAACAGATCAAAACCGCCCCTGTGTCTTTCTTGGGTTGTATTCCTCACAGTCTGTCTGTGACAGGTGTTTTATGGAGGGGAGCACTGTTGTTGAGGATGTCCTATCAATGATTCAATGCAGCACATCAGACAGAATGCAGAGAGTGAGAAAGATGTTTCTGCCAGGATGTTCGCGGAGGGGAACTTTCAATATATAATTCACTTACGTGACGGGTGTAAATGTTGGGTATGCCCATTCACCCGGGGGCAAGGGTACAGCTGGGGCTCTTTGGTCACTATGGGCCCTGAACTAATACTAAATACTAAATAAATCAATAAAAAACAACAAATACATTTTTATAATGTTATTGTGGTATTCTGTATTCTGTATTATTGTGGTATTCTATTCAACAATTAAATTACCACACTTTCACTAACTTCCTCTAAATGACTTATCCAGAACAACACATAATAAGTTACTTACAGTTATGGCTACTGAACTGATTTAAACGGTACGATACAAAAAGATTCAATATACTTTACTTAATTGTTCCCATGGGGAAATATGTTCCTGGCTCCCAGTGTTGTATAGTCCCAGTGCTATATAATCATACGGCACACCTGACTGCTGGCCTGGTAATATCCTTGGCTGGCTGGCATATAGAGTGATGCAATAGTGTCATTCTCTTTAACTTGCGTTGACCCAGTTACCATTTTTACCACCAACAGCAGCCACACAGTCCAAAATGTGTGTGCTAATCTGCAAGCTCGGGCCAACAAATGTACAGAAGGGAACCGTAGTAAGATAGCAGATTAGGGGAATGTGCAGCGCACTCTGGAGCAAGCGTGAGGCAAGGGCTTTTGTCTTGTTATCTTCGGAAGTGAGTTGACATTATCCCCCCGGATAAGGTTTTACCATGCACGGATTACCGCATGGGACAGACTGCCCCCGCTTCCCAGGAACCACAACATGAGAGGACCTTACCCGATCCCTGTCTCCACTGTGGCTCCTCTCCCCTGCTAAGTCTCTCTTCATCAGTCTTCTCTTTGTCAAATCTGAAGGTTTATACAGTACGCTGTTTGCTACACTGAATAGAGGGCATAATGTCATCTTTGAATGGACTCAAATCCTCCAGTTTAATATGCTACTTCTTACTCTGTGACAATCTCAAGATAAATTGTATTACATACAATCACCGTGTATGTAATACAGGAGGTAAAGAACTCAAGAATACAACTGTGTTGGTTCATTGTTGGTTCATTTACTATGTGACGATGATTTATTTACATACCTTAGCGAAAGACTGCACGGCACAATGAAAGTGATACAGATGTAAAGCATCATAGAGCTAGTTGGTAATAGAATGAGTGTCATCTAAATTAAGCTACAAGATAACACTGTGTGGTTCCACATGATTTCAGTCTCCTACCTAAATGTCATCAAAGAAAGTGTTTGCAGTGGCAAAAGAGGGTTGTATTGTATTAAAAAATAAAAGAGCCCCTACTAGCTGCTAATAGCATTAGCCGTGTGTGAGATTCATGAGGAATGAGGATGAAAACTGAACTAAAAACGGACATAACAAAGTTTAAAGACGATGTCGGCAGGCGGCAGAGGATACGGAGAGAGGTGACCTCCATCTTCACCCCCCACACGCCAGAACGGAGCCTCTCCATCTTAGCTCAGGCTCCGTGGCATATTTCCCGTCACTGGGGGTGGCACCGTCCTGGCCACAAAATCGCAGTGAATCAATCCGACTGCTGCAACCTCCGCAATCCACACTTCCCTGCAGGCTCGTCATGTGCACAGCTGCTACGTGCTAAGCAGCACCAGTGTGGGAACAACAACGTTTGGCATTCAGCTTAGACCTTGGTCTGAAGTTGTGACCAGGACTTCTCTCCATGGCTAACCAAGTTGGACTATAAAGAAGTACACTGAGAGAGGCACGGTCTAACCTACAAACCAACCTAGCCGACCAGTTAAATGACAATTTCAAATGAGACAACAGCAATCGGAGGTCATTATTTGATGTTTTTTTTTTGTTGCTTTAATTTTATTCGAATAGGCAATTCATCTATCCATCCATTTTCCATACCGGCCTTTCCTGTTCAAGGTCAGGGGAGGCTGGATGGAGCCTATCCCAGCCTATCCCAGCTGACTTTGCTTTGGCAGGGAGACACCCAGGGTGGGGTGGGGGTGGGGTGGTCAGTCTATCGCAGGGTCAGCATGGATAGACACACATCCACCCACCCACACACACACACACACACACACACACACACACCTAAGACAATATTGTCTCCAACTGGCATGTCTTTGGGGGTGGGAGGGGATCAGATAAACCCTCTAACACAAGGAGAACATGCAAGGAATACACCCCTGGACCAGTAAGCCACCATTTTGTCCTAAACAGCCAATGGTGTATCAAGGAAAACCTAAGACCAAGTTTGGGCACATCACATCCATCTGGACAGGGATCAACTCAGGCTGATAATTCCTAAACAGGACCACTGCTGGACAGAAATTGGCTATTATTCGATTCCTGACAACCCAGGAAAACCTGCGAGCCCCCAATCACGTGCGCACCCACACAAACACACACACACACGCACAAATGGACGTACATGCACACACACACACATCCTTTTTGGTCTGTTTGCGAATTCATAACGGAACCAGAGGCCCTGAGGGTCCATAATTCAATATTGGGATCTAATAGTCTCAGAACAAATATGCTGGACCGTAATCCTCTCTGCAGTGCTACAGCCACATGCAATGCTGCTTTGCTATATCTCATTACCCCCAGAGCTATTGTTGAGTTGCCGTACTCTCTAGTCTGCATATGTATGAATGAATGAATCAATAAATGGGGATATATTAGCGTGCCAGCACTGGGTACCCATCTGTAAAAAGCGGCAGGGCATAAAAAATACAATGGTGCACCTATGTGTAAGTAGGTTTGACAGAACACCCCCCCCCCCCCAGGTATCATCTCCACACCATGTTTTTTTACCCCATATCACAAGAGTTAAAATAAAAAGGAGTGGAGAGAGAACAAAGCCAGTATGCCACCACTGTTTACTCAATTAGGGATACTTTTTCCCCCGGACTAAGAACCCCTTTTTTTTCTCGTCAGAGACATTAGTAACCATTAACTGGCCTTTTTTTTTCTTTCTCGCAGAACTTATGAGGAGAGATATACAAAGCCTCTGCAAAATGAGTTGACTGCGCATTGCGCATTTTATAGGTCTTGTGCAATGTTATGATAATGCTATGACTTCTCTCCCTATCAGAGCGCAGCCTCTAAGTGCAGAGTTAACTGCAGTAAAGGATCATCCACAAGCTCCCATACCATATTCTTGGCATTAGACAACTGAGGAGCATGGGACATCTTAAGCACTTTATAACAGGGAGGGTTCATCAATTATTTACACTTCCGGCCACACACATTCCACATGTTTCCCTTACCATACATTAATATTTCAGGCCCCACCCGTTCCTCTCCATCTTTCCCGGTGGACATTTTGTCACTGTGACATTAGGAGGACCCAAGATGGCATCTGTTGGCACTATTTTTATATTTTTTTTTAAAGTTTTGTCTTCACCAATCCTTGACTCATGGCTCGAGAGTCAGATGTCAGTAAAAGCTTCACTCAAACATCGATTACATTATTATTTATATGCCGTTACTGTCACCCGCGTTTGATATAAATTCCAAGTCCAAAACATCACCCTGATTGGTAATTTATAGGCTTGAATGATGAGAAATCATATTAGAGGACAGCAGGAGAATTGGAAATACGACTACACAAAAGCTTTGGAATCAACTTACCGTTGCATGATTGATTTTGGTAGTGGCGTCATCTCTTTGTAGGCAATACTTCTATGATTTGCTGTACACCATGCATATGTAACAAGCAGTGGTACGTCCTAAATTAGCATTAGAGAGCGTGAATCAGTTGTGGCATACATAATGAGAGGAGAGGTGGGACTGCACTAACAGCAAATTAAATCTGTGTGACTATAGCGCTAAAGTCAAACAGTCAAAAGTTGTGTTAATTAGGTTATTGTCTTTATTATCTTGTATCCTGTGAAAGATAAGAATTTATATACACATGCATGGTGGCCTAAAGGGCATATTTAATGTGTATTGTGTATTGCAATGCTGTGATGACTGAACAGACTGATGACCCTGCTCTCTCTCTCTCTCTCTCTCTCTCTCTCTCTATTTACTAAATGAGTCCTGTGAACTCTTGGTGTTCCTACTATATTGATTCAGGTCCACTGGGCAGAGCACGACACCAGCAAAAGAAAAGGCCATGGTATCAATTCCTACAGAATTTCAAGCATTCCCTGTGCTGTCACTCTAAGATAACAGTCTGCAGGCATATCCTATTGAATATGTGATGTGATGTGTAACTGGTGTGCCTCACAGTCAGGCTAGTTAACGGGATTCGATGCTCAATGCAATAAATATCTGTAGAGAGCTCACGAATTGGCTGATGAGACTTTCTGGACCTCTGGCATGGAGTAGTGTGGACACGCCCAGCGTCTCACAGCTCACACCGGTTGGGCAGGGTGACTGACACCTTCTATTATGATTGGTTTATATGTGGTTGCTGACAAGACCTCCAGCTTCAACCTGAGAACCTTAAAAGCCTGTCTGTCTTCACAGTCTGTTTAGCTTTTATGTATTTAAATGGTTATTCAATTCACAGAAAAACAAACATCATGGGATGCACGCTTGTCAACACGTACATTGCTACTTTAAAGAGGTTTTTAAGAGTAGGCTACTGTGGAGCTATAGGGCTTTGGTAAATCACTGGACATCAATAAACGAAATCCTTGAAGGGTGAAGCACGTCCTTATCATGGCTGAGCATGGTGACGGAAACTTAAACATGCAATGCCAGGTTCTCTTCGAACTAGAAAGGCAGGCACACACACACACACACACACTATTCAGCAATAACCCAGCTTGTGCCAACCTCCATGAATAAGCAGAACGTGTCTGGGGAGAGACGAAAAGACCTCTGAGGCCACAAACGGGATCGTATAGGCCTAGGCATGGAAGGAAAGCATAAATGCTGCACTTTGACAACAAAGGAGGAAATAGCTCATTATTGCTTCACAGGGTAGGCCCCTACCTTTATGTTCTTTTATTTATATTTCGGGGGGGGGGGTGGACATGCTTTGGTAGGAGAGTTGAGTGTCTTTAAATCCCACAAATGCAGGATGTGCATGGAATTCTAATCACACATCACCAGGGATGACTGGCTGCCTCTCACAACCTCCAGGAGGGGAACAGGCCCGAAGCCGACACCGTTTAAGTGCTGTGTCACAAGGTTTCCCAATGCATTCAACGCCACCCTCGTCTTCCCACCAGCACACTTGTACCTGATAGTGGGCTGTCTAAAATGTAGCCTGAGTAAAAGTAAAGACAAATCCATACAGGAAATGTACACAGACGCTGAACGAGAAGCTTTAAATCGACAATATGCCCGCGCGCTCCTGAGTGTGAGCCGAGGACCTGAAATGGAAAAGCACAAAATCAAAACTAAAATAGGCTGAGAAAGACAATGGCATAGAGGGAACAGGCACAATAACCAGGGAGAAGAGAAAGAGAGAGAGGGGCGGGCGGTGGGAGGCTGGATGAGATACTGCTTGTTACCTAATGGATGGAACATGTCTTTCCTCTAGTTGAAAGATTCACTTAGATCCTCGCCAAATAGCAGGGGGGGGGGAAGAAGTTTGAGCAGTGAGATATTAAAATCATGTCCCTGTCCTCCTCACGCGGCCCAAACACTACACCACTTGGCCAATGGTGAGGGTGAATCCATCCGAAACCGTGTTTCAGTCGGCTCTTCGTCGGCCAAATCATTCTCTGTATCCTTGCACTATGTTCAATACATTGCAGCGCACATAACAGTATATATGTTACAGGCTGCTCGTCTTAATACAGGAATGCATCAGACGAACCCCCCTCGGGGATAGGTTAATAAAAAGAAAATGCTTTGCTCGAAAGAATACTCGCATGGTGCTGTTACGGTATAGCACACAACTGTGGCAAAGAACAGGAGGGTTATCTAAATAAAATGATTTCCAGTTAAGAGAGAACACATCAATATTTCAAGTCCACAGCCCCGGGGCAAACACTAGGCGCAGGCTATGATAACGGCTATGATAAGTCATAAAAAAAACCTCTGTATGGCCTTGACGTTGAATAACCCGTGATAGTGGTACTCAAAACTAAACATATAAAAATGTATTTTAGCCACAGGGAATAGGGTCACTTGAAAACTAGGTCTAACAGATTATGTCTGATGAACATTATGCACGTGTCTGAACATGTCTGACGAAGGAAGGTTTTTAAAAACAGAGCTTATATTTGATTTCACTGATCGGCTATGCAAAAAATACTTTGATAAAGGATTCAGAGGTAGAGCTTGGCTTGAGTGGCTCTTGCATTTGGGTAACGCCCAGTTCGCAGGGGCCTTGGCAAGAGTCATTTGAATATGGCATTGATTTTTTTCTGTACCCCACAGAGTCACCTATTGACTAATTGGAATGTACCAAGGTTTTACCGGTAAGAGAAAACAAACACGGGTAAAAATATGACTGGATTCTCCATAATGTCCCAGCATTGTGTGTCCCATGTCCCATTAAGTCCATATTCAATTAATATTTTCTACTGTACATGCATCATTGCACACAGTATGTGTGGATTACTATTTAACAAGAAAAAAACGTTTCACTCGATCACTGGTTGTGACTTCTACCAATTAGGAATCAATCGCATTAATAGATCGAAATGATAAATGAGGGGGGTTTAAGAAATGATGCAGAACTGCTGTTCGAACAAATGATTCACACCGTTTTCAATTGATTTGAAAACGTGGAGGTACGGTATGTATGAGGCTGGGAAGCGTTTCTGTTTCCTTCTTAGCATTTTGTCAATAAGCTCTAGTCATCTGCGAAATTCAAAGAGTGATTTGCTAAAAAAAGATAAACTCGGACTTGATCATTTACTTCCAATGTAACATCCCTCTTGGTGCTGCTTCCACAACAGCATTTCAATCAATTTGTCTTCAGTCTGCTTCCTCTGTACTATTGTGAGCATGGGACACGTGTTTTTTCGCCAAATCATCTTTAATGGTATTAATGGTAAACAAAACCAACAATACAATATTCAGGTTGAGAGCCAGCAAATGCCACACTCAACTGAATTTGTATTGTGAATTCCAGATAGTTACCATCAATCCATCCTCCAAAGTATAGTCTAGTATTTTATAAATATTCCCCAAATCCACACAACCTGAACCAACCTTGTAATGTAGGCTACAGCATTGGTTCATTATATTATTTCAAGTTCTTTTAATAATATTTTCAACTACAGTATTCCTAATTGTATTTGTATTACAAAGTATATGTTATTGTTGGATTATAATTTAAATAAGTTTATATTTATTCAAATATGTGTACGTTTTCTACATACAGTATTTATGGCTGAAATACTGTATGTTTTTATTCTGTTACAGTTTGTTAAGAGATTTAAAGAAGGGGTTTACTGCCTGTGACCTCCTTCTTTTTTTTTGGGGGGGGGGGGGTGGGAGTCAAAGAGTTTAAGAACCACTGTATGGTACAGTGCACTTTGTGAAGTAAGTAGGCTACATCCCATAATCAGGAAGGGGGATTGAGCAAAACGCTAACTACGCGGAAATTCACAGCTCCCCTGCGTTTCTTTCTCTCTCTCTCTCCGTCTCCCTCAGGCCTTTCCTTCTCTTAATTTATCCCACCTCCGCCGCCATCGCTCTCCTCTCAAGCTGTAGCTCCCACTCATCATCCTCGTCCTTCTTCCTGCGTTCCACCCCTTGTCCCGGTAAAAGACGCCCCAATGCTTCCCTTCCTCCTTCCCTGCCCCCCAACCCCCAGGTCTTTCAGACTCTTGTACTTTACTGCCTTATTCTAATGCCTCGCTCCATCTCTCGTCACATATCTCTCCAGTGAGTTTCCTTTTATGCTCTCTCTCTCTCTCTCTCTCTCTCTCTCTCTCTCTCTCTCTCTCTCTCTCTCTCTCTCTCTCTCTCTCACTCTCTC
>JAODLI010074486.1:0-13142 GCA_027575585.1 Percopsis omiscomaycus | reverse complement strand
CACACACACACACACACACACACACACACACACACACACACACACACACACACACACACACACACACACTGCTGGCTGCTGAGTATGGTGTGTGCTGAATGAGCTAGCTTTCCTTTTAATCTCTCTTGTCCAAACCTTCCCCCTCACACTTGCTCTGCTGTACTCTATTCTTGTACACAGACACAACAACACACACTATACCCACCTTGACACCAAGGTTACATGGCCTTCAGGTGCTAGGCAGGTGAAGGACTCAATAAGGTCAGAAGGGCTTGGGGGGGGGTCTACCTTTATTTTCATAGGAAATGCCAGTGACCTTCCTCTCAACCCTCAGTATTTATTGTGCTTTCCCAGGGTCCATGTGTTTTTATTACTGACTGACGAGAGGCACTTCCTTCATCATTTCCTTTGGACTTACTAAGACCAACTAAGACGTGACCCCCTCGCCCCCTCCCTGCTACCTAGAAGGACTCATTCCACCCTCTGGACTGACCAATGGACAGTGTCACGATCGGGGACGTGCCTTGCAATGGCGCACCCCTCCTCCCGGGGATGAGTGCCGTAGGAGGACGCCTGGGCTCTCGACCACGTTCCCGCCCTCTGCCCCAGCCGCACCTGTTTAGCGGGTCCATTGGCGCACCTGGAGCGCATGAAGTTGGGCCGGAAGAGCTTTTCACCGTCGGCCATTATTATCGCATAGTGTTTGCCACTGTGTTCAAGCCTGTGTTTAGATTAGTGCTCAGCAGACTTCGCGTCCCTTAGTCTCTATCCAACTAGCGCCTGCTCTCGCCTCGCCATTACAGACAGCTTCCATTACAGATAATAGGTGGCGTTGGACCTTGGTAAAAAAAAAACCACTTATCAGTAACTTTATCACCACAAGCGATTCCTCGCCATGTCCGACTGAAGAACACACACTAAGCTAAGGCTCTCATGGTCTGCCATGGAGGTCTACCTGAGGTGTTGCCAAATTAAAGCGTGACACAATCTCTAGGACCTTTAGGCGGGGTCTGAGAGGTTCTCACCCCGTGCACACATACACGTCTCACTTCATCAGTCAACACAGGCTCCACGACCTCCAGCAGCTAGAGATCTTGAACACTTCACCATGGTACGGTGGCTGGCAGCTGCCCTGTGCGTGCTAAACAGGGCTCTGTTCAATTAGCTGTTAACTAGCCCCAACAAAGCAGACATAAAATTCCTATTCTTGACTCACCCCTACAGTAGGTGTACGCACACTAACATACATGCAGGCTGGTGATGTAGAAGCCAGGCTAGGAGGCTCATGGGAAAGTGTGATCTGTTCGGCTCCCCCAGCCCATCCAGATGTGTTCACAGACTGAGCCTCTAATCTTACACAGGAAAGGGAGGGTCACTTATACCTCAACTCCCACCTCCCCATCCCAGACAGGGGTGGGAGCTCCTTTACAGTGCTCTCCTGTGTTCCTATTTCACCTCCACTCTGTTCCTCACTCACTCACTCACTCACTCACTCACTCTGCAGCCATCTCATTACCGCGCCCGTGCCTGCAGTGATGCTAATGGACGGAGCAGTGGTTGCGTCCCAGACAATTTTGTGTGTTCTTCCCCCCGGCTCCCCTGACAGGCTGTGGTGTATAATTACAGAGCAGGGCCGGACCCGAGTGGCTGACTGCGGCCCGCTGACGGTGATATTTGTCTGGACCAGAGACATCTGCTGCCATTGGGATCCTGGTCCGGTCTGATTGGGCACAGACAGTTATAGGATAAACCTCTCTCTAACTAACCTCCCCTCCCCCGCTACAGGGTTGAGTGCTATAGGGAGCTATGGGCTTCTGAGAAAACCTGCAGGTACTAGGAGATACCCATTAGAGGAAAAAGCTGTGCTTTGTTTACCATTCCCTCAGCGCCTCTGCCTCTGCAGGCATCTAGTTACGACCTCTCCTGTTTGTTGACGGCATGTCCAGTGGTGGTGTGGTGTGTCGTGCTTAGTGGTTTCATTTTTTTCGGTCCTCAAACTACTGTCAGTGATCTCAGGGAGCAACGTGTCTGAGTGGCCACAACACCAAGTGGGTCAGGGTGTGTTTAGAGAAACATCCACAAACCAAAAGCCAGAGTGGAATCTGGTATGCGTAAAAGTAGAGAATAATGCAGGGCTAAGCATATTTTTTACAAAAAATACATTTAAAAATAGAATGACTCAAACCCTGCCCTTCCAACCATCTTCACCAAAATCCTAAAAAGATTGTTAGTGAGTGGCAAAATGGAAACAATTTTCTCGGTGCCATGAAAACAAACAATGCAGCGGTTTGTGTAAAGTGGCTAAAATTAGTGGTGGGCACATCTGTTGAATGGAAGCACACTGGGTTTGAGATAGAATGCGGTCGGGATAAGCTGCACTGCAAATCCAGCCCGGCAGTTTTTAAACATTTCCTTCACTTGAAAGCAGCAGATGTCCAATAAAACGGTTGCAGAGGCCTCCGTTTCCAACTCACACCCTTCACTTTTATTAAAAGAGACACAATAACACAGAAACACGTTAAAACCCATCTTCTTTCATGTGTGCCCCCAGCTGACCTGCATGCCTGGTCTGCCTGTGTGCTTTTCCTTGGCGAACCCCACTGACCTGGCATCCCTCCCTCCCTTAGCTCCTCCTTCTGCCCCCTTTTTTGTGGTCACCACGGTAACCAGCAAATACAAAGGTCCAGAGCTACTGATAGGGGCGGCCTGGATGGAACCACTTGACCTTGGCTTGTTGCACCAGATTGTCAGGGAGGGGGCTGTGTCGCCTGACCCCTCCACACAATACACTCACACAGCCACAGTAATTAAACCCCCACTTTTCACAGCCAGCCCGCTTGGGGCAAGCAGTTCATTAAACACCAAAGCTCCAAATAAAAGAGTTGTTACAGAATTAGATCTGCTGACTTGACATAAAACGAAACAAAGGAACTACGTCTCCAACTTAAACTTTATAGGACTTTATAGGACTGTGCATGTGAAGTTTGTGTGCAAATTGTGCAACAGTGAAAATATCATCAAAATATGATGCTATACCAGCTTTACTGTCTTTCTGAAAGTCTGAAATCCTAGAAGCGGTTCAGTAATAGGCAAACTATAGTGTACGATGACAAGCACAAGTCGCGAAAGCTAAGAACAACCGCCAAAGTGTTGACCAACCACTGTAAGAGGAGTACACTGTGGTGCGCTCCCCTTAGATAAAAAAAACACACACACTGTGGAAATTCCTGGGCAGCGGAGCCTGCATGCAGCTCCCGTTCATTACCATGTAGAGGCTGACAGACACCCCAGCTTTCTGCCCACAGCTGCAGCAGAGTGGAGCGCAGGCCAATCCACAAACCTTCGTCTAAATATCCTAGCCCCAACATCTTCTTTTATTTACAATGGGGGCGGGGCAGTTGAATCATATGCCCTCGGTGTATGAAGGACACATCCCTTTCAACACACGGTTTATTTTCCTCAAGACTGATTTCAGTGCTTATTTATTATGGCTGAGAGGCCTGTTGCCCCATCAGCCAAATGTAATTACCCTATGCTGACGTGATCTGTATGTGAGACACCAGATGAGGGTAAGGTAAGATTTAAAGAGACTTAACCTGGTCTGATTTTTTTTTCCTTCACCACCCAAGAATGCATTAGAAATAACCAGGAGACACCCATATTACAGGTTCCATGACAAACTGCAGTCCTCCAGCTCAAGCCAAGATAGCCACTAGCCTTTCTTAACTCCCCGTGCAACAATATTTCAATATTAAACGATAAACATGTCTTAATCTGATGGCCTATAAACTAAGAGCAACACGCATGGGGCATAAGAAATAGGCCAAACTTTCGACTCTATTGTTTCATTGTTACTCAAGATTCAGCTCTCAGAAAGCAACGCGCAATAAGAAATAATTTGATTTGTCAGTTTCCGCTAGGACTTCTCATGTAACACACTAATCTCCATTTTGCCTTTACACGCTTGGATCATTTTACTGTTGAGGTATTCAACCCCACTCAGAGTTGTTCACAGGGAACTATGTTAGGACACATCATTATTTAGCAAAAGGCTACTGCCTTGCCACATAGAAGCAGAGAGGCTTGGACACTAGCCTGTGAGAAGACCATGCACATTGTGATTTAAAACACAGTGTACCTTCAGCTCACATATTAAAGTCCTCAATGCAAGCATGTTAGTCTTCCAAAAAAAGCAGAGACACAGGACGAACAGCATCCTAAAGTCTGGTGAAAATTACAAAAATGGCATTTTTTGGAATAAAGATATGCAGGGCAGGTTGAAATTCTATAGCTTTTCAGTCACAAGAGTGACTGTGCCTATAACAGGTTTTGAAATCAGGCAGCTGTAGAGATATAGAGTTACCACATCTACACTTTGAGTATAGCGCTATGACCTCCCCGGCACAGGATGTGTTCATGCATGCATGGCAGGCGGACATGGAAGAACGGCTTATTAAAGTGCAGTGAGCCATGTACATGCCCGTCCAGACGCAAGTTTGAAGAAGGCTTTTGTCTCGGACCTGCTTAAGTCATATTGACACAGGCTGGACTGGACAGCAAGGTCCCAGAGCCCTCAAATCCGCTCCTCAGATACAAATGTCCTTAATGGTTTACAGCATTTGGGTACAGGGTTGGGACCTCACAGGGGTTTACGGGATGAGTTTGGGGGATCATTTTTGGTAGCTAAAACCATCCTGATTTTGAAAGCTCTGTCTCTACAATAGTAGAGGCAATAGTAGAGAGATAGCTTGCAAAATTGGGATGGTTTTACCAGGCTATCAATTATTTTATTTAAAGTAATAATACAAGTTTAAAAATGTCAACATTTGAATAATGTTCATTGTTATTTATTATATTCTATGTGCTTTATGTTATGATTTTATAGGAACAACTGCTTATAGGGGTTCATGGCTCAAGAACGACCGGTTTGTAGTGATTGTAGGATCTCTAATCACACAAAAAAAACAGTTACATGTGAGAAACTGTTCTCAACGCAAACAGACATCTGACACACATCTCTCTCACTGGGTCATTTGAAACCCACCTACAGATATCCATTAAACACTATTAAAGGCAGACAAACTGGCCACATATGGCTAAACTCTCAAATCAATGGCACAATGCCAGCATCAACACTCTTCCCTCTCCACCGCAGGTCCAGTTTAAGACTGATGGGTCTGCTGCAGACTACTGCCTCATGGATTTCACCATCAGCTCAAAGCCAAAGCGGAGCATCAGTCTTCACATCGTTATACCTCCTCGCACCTGTTGAAACACACCGATGTGTACGGACACACACCCTGACACTCGGGCACACAGACGCACAAGGCACAGAAACACACATAGTTTTCCAAGCAGCACGTTATATTATAGAGTTATGAGTATGTAGCTAGAGGGCAGTAGGGGACCTTCTGTTATAGCAGCACGTTTGTTCCACTGCTCTGTCTGAGTGAGCTCACAGTCTGACTGACAACCTCATTAACTAGTTTAGTGAGGACCGGCTCTGTGTTGCTAGATAGATAGAGGCTTCTAGACACAAATCTGGCCTGTGGATGAAAAAGAAGCCTTCATTAAAGGCTAAGGGTCTTTTACAAGAAAACTGTACTGTATGACCAAATGGTCGGGGTGGTGGCCACCAAATACAGCAGGTTTGTGTGGTGAATTAAGGGAACTGTATTGTAACGTTGATTCCGAGAGGCGGATTAAAGCCCTTCTGACACCAAGAAAGTGTCCTTGGGAGAGACGCTGAGTATTATCCCCAAATCCCCCCTAAATCCCCACATCCTCAAAAAATCTTCTCTATACTAAATTGCCTGGACTTGTGAAGAATTGTTAAGTATCTGAGAACTAGGCTAGCGTTGCTTCAGTCTGTTTATGGGCTACAGATGTTATAAAGATATGACAGGCTGTTATAAATATATAAATACACGACGTGTATATGCCTGTAGGTACAAATGCATATACACACATGCACGTGCACACAATGTATACACATACACTCGCTCCGTGTGACTGGGGTAAATGGCTGTGTGAGGCTGAGCTGCTTTCACATTAATCCCCAGGGTGAATGGCGTGCTGTGTGCCAGGCATTCCTCCCTGTATTTCTAGGGCTTTCTTGGAGATTAGACCCCACTTACTTCCAGGGGCCGCGGGGCGGGATCAGAGCTGATTGGGCTTTCTGGGCTGAGGCTGAGGCACACTCAGGTGAGACTCCCAGGGAGGCACTGTGGGGGAACACGACACCATGGCCGAGACTGGAGACGGTGACACAGGTCACAGACACCTGGTATGGGTCAAACATGTCCTAACCCAACACAGCGCCAGCCCCCGCTGTGCTGATTGATGGCTGGCCTACGGGAGGTATGGGGAAGGATATGGGCTTGAACTCCAGTCGCATGGACCTCAGCTCGCAGAGGTTACGCAAACACGTAACACAAATCGCAAATTAATTCGATTTTAATCGGGGCTTTCATACTCGTTGGCTCTGCACAGTATAAAGAAAGCCTTTCATTGGGAAAAAAATGTAATTTTACATGTATGTGTATAATGCCCATGCCCTGAAAACTCATTACTCACACAGCACACTGCCTTCTTGTCTTGACATGAAAAACAAAACATGGATTGATCTCTGACATTATTAGACAGGAAATAAAGTTGAACAATCTTAACAGATTCATGAAGTTTGTGACCTTCAGAAAAGCTGAAGACTGCTCTTAATCCAAGAGAAACAGCGGAGAGGAACTTGTTCTCCTAACAATACATATTGTTAAACATGAGAATAACCAAATAGCCCACAGCAAGTCGGACAGATTTTAGATCTTGGTTTCAGTGCTTTAGTTTCCTAGCAAAATTATAACAGCAGGATGAACATGGCTTCCTAAGGCTCCCCTGGGCCCATTCTCAAAATAAGCCATGCCTCACCAAAATATCCCCCGAGCTTTTACACATACTAAATCATGACTGAAATGTCTTCACACAGCATACTGTATGCAGAGAGGAAAGCGCCTACACAAAGTTTAAAACGTGCATCTTTGCAAGCAGGAATTTCAAAGGCTAATCCACAAAGTACAAGGTAATACTATTTTGTGTTCAATGCTGTTAGTTAATTAGTTAACAAATGACAGCTGATTCAGTGTGGCTGATTGATGAAAGCAAGGTGAGGTTTTGTACCGTGAACTGCCCCTCGTGCCAGGGTACGTATTTGCTGTATTTTGCTGGTCCTGGACAAACAGAGGATTTATTTATTTAAGTGATCCAATCTAACTTCAATGATAGCATCATTACTTCATTATTGACTGTAGAATCTAAATGTACAGCTATTCATGTTTACAAATCCTTGTCACGGTCACCCAGGCTATTTAGCCTTTAAACCGTCCCTGTTACTGTAAGAAACATATGGTCAAGAACAACTCAATATGTAATTGCCTGGATGTATGGTTTTTCACCATTTAACAAACGGTACAGTAATGAAATAGCTAGTGGTAACCCAATTCCATCTGCACATTCTGACGGGAAACTCACAGACTTTATTTCTTGTTTATGTTGCTTTTTTCTTATGTTGACTTTGGCTGCTTGTTTCCAGTTAGTATGAAATAAATGTAAGGAATCCTGAAGTCACTGTGATTGTTTCTTTCCTGTATATCTGTGTGTTATGTGCTGTGCTGCATGTGTGTGTGTGTGTGTGTGTGTGTGTGTGTGTGTGTGTGTGTGTTTTGTAATCCGTTCTGTGCTGTTCTGACATATAATTTCAGGACAAAGTGACAAATGTGTGTGTTCAATAAGCACACTTCATAAAAGACTGTATTAACAGAAAATAAACTTCAGTAAATACTCTTCTGTATGGTACTTTCAAACCCATGCAGTGAGGCAGGACCAGGCAGGCATAAACTGATAACGCTGGCATCGAATGAAAAAGAAAATGCTGATTGTGTGTGTGTGTGTGTGTGTGTGTGTGTGTGTGTGTGCATGTGTATTTATAATACCTTTTAAACTTCAGTAACCTATCTTGTCTGCCTGCGCTTTCTTTTCACCAGTCCAGATGGAAGTGTCCATGATGGCGCTTTGTTCTCATCATCTGATCTCTCAACAGGAGGCATTTTACACCAACACATTCTCTGTCTGCTCCTTCTGGATGAGAAGCAGCTATTGCTCCTCCACCCCCAGTGATGACAACTTAGATCTGGGCCACCATTCTCATTCTCCTTTATGTGGCTCTGGCTCTTGTCTGGGAAGGAGCAGACAAGAGCCAGAGCCGCGCGTGAACAGACACAGTGAGGTCCTCGCGCACACAGGGCCTGTACTGTGTTTGTGTTTTGCACCACTGGAGATAAGTATGCATGCTCGGTGCATTCTACAAAGGGATGATAAGCCGAAGAGAGGCATCCAGGCAGGGCTTTGCAGGGCAGAGGCCTGCATCTAAACACAGAGGTTACAGGGTCCCTACAGACCAGAACCAGGGAGTGTTTACTCAGTTAAAGGCTGCAATGGGGAGGTTTAATTGGCCGGGGAAACGAAAGAGTCAGGGCTTTGTGTGTAGTACATGTGTACATAAAAGTGTAGGAAGTGTCAAGGCAGGGAAAGAAGGAGAGGAGCAGATGAAAGAAAATTTGTAAAAGAGTGAGGTGAGAGAAAAAGAGGATTGTTTGGAAACACGGAGCCTAGAATTGTGTTTTGCACATAAGATCCATAATGAATGAACAAATGATGAATAAAGTCAGTACAGTATTTGGTATAAACCAGTAAATCACATTCCAATACTTGTTTTTTTCATATAGAGAACTTTGTGTTCTAAAGATAAAATTTTCTTTTCACTGAAAGAACAAAAAATAATCAAGTGGAATTGAATTATAGTTTCGACTCTATATCAGATTACCAAAGACACTCATTAATGCCAGGTGTGAACAGGGTCGTACTACCTGTACTCCAAAATCACAGACAGAAACGACAGGGAAGAGAGGAGATAAAGAGAAGATGGAACAAGGCTGTCTTCCTCTATCTGCTCGTCTGCCATCTCGTCTTATCTCTGAAGGCACTTGAACAAAACATGCCCACAGACAGAGCTGACTGTGAAGAAGATTTATACGCAAGGATGAAAGAAGGACTAGACACACACACACACACACACACACACAAACACACACCAGCCTCAACACCCCCTCCCACACACACACACACACACGCACGCACGCACGCACGCACGCACGCACGCACGCACGCACGCACGCACTGAGGTGAAGTTCCCATGCAGGCTGTGGAAGCAGATTAAAGGATCAGAGTAAAAGGACAAAAACTATGAAACGTGAAGAGGACCATCAGGCGATCCAGCTGAAAGCCACAACAAGCAAGGGAAGAGCAGAATAACACAGAGCTTTCCATCATGCCCTGTTGTCAGCCAGTAAAACAGCCTGTGTGGTCACGGTCTCACCAAGGCAACAGGGGTCAGCGGACCCTGACATACATACCTTATCTCAATGTCGCCTTACAAAGAAACACTGGAAACCCCCTCCCTGCTAGCATTCATTACAATACCCTTCGATCCCTACTGAACTGAAACAATTAAAAATACATATTTCAAAGGAATAGTCTACAGCAGCCACTGTAAATCCAGATTTACAGCAGTACTCCATTAAAACAAACCATAGGTGCCTAATAGGATCTCCATAGCAATGAGCAAAACTTAACCAAACAACGCACACATACTGCTCATGCATGCATATTTTCTTTCATTGCTTTTCAGTTAATTGCATTGAAGCAAACACCAAAACGATGTAAATGTTTGAACTGTAATCAATGTCTTTATCAGGGATTGGCCAAAATAATAGGTAGTCATTAAGATCGTCCCAAAGGAGGTATGTAAATTGTATGTACCAAAAATGGTGTGTGCCGTGCGGCCCACAGAACCCAGTCCAATTGGTCAGTGTTTGAACTAAGTAAAAGTGTAAGTCTGTGTCACCTCATGCTACGAATTAAATGAAGATTTTTCCACAAATGAAACACATATGATAATAATGACTGCAGCTTTAAACATTGAAATAGACGTGGGTGCCAGAAGGCTGAACAAACAGGCTAATATATCGAGGGAGTTCGATCTAGGAGTTGGATTTAAGGGATCCGGCACAGCAGGCCAATTGCCAATAACCGGACTGAATAACATTTGGATATTAGTTTGTTATCGTAGGGTTTTAAATCCCTGATAATCAGGCACATTAATCATTGGTGTCCATGTCACTGTAATACTGTTATTTCAGTAATCAGGTCATTATTACGCCAGCATCAAGGGAATTCAGTGGTGACCGGTCATATTGACACTTCCAGTGTGGTGAGGGGTGAAGTTTCATTAGCAAATTTCATTAAACATAAATATGGTCACATGGGAGAACTCATGCTATGCCGGGACTTGTCAGAGACTAATGAGGGGGCATGGGGGGGTCATTTCTGGCTTTTATTGGTGCATAGGTTCTAGATCACACACACAGGCTCTAATTCATCAGCGTGGTCTCAAACACTGCAGCCTTCTGCAACCTGCCGAATTGCAGACATTAACACTCTGTCTTACGGAGAGAAGTGGAGCGCTCCAAGTCAGTAACGCACACACACCTACAGGGACATTATAAAACAGCTGGCCAAACTTGCCCTGCGTGCGCCTGACTGTGTCACTCCTATGTGTATATAAGTGCAGTGTGTGTTCACTCTTTCTAAATGGGATTATCATGAGCTCAAGCCTTCATCCACCCTGCCAATAAAAGAGTGAAGGAGCAGAAAGAGGACAAGGTCACTTACTCAGCAGGCGATTTTTCTGTTTTATCTGCAGACTGTTAAACTACTTGGAAAAGCTATAAAAGCTCGCAAGTGACAATTTAGGGCAAAGCGGCTCCTAAAACTCATTATGTACACATCTGCATAAAACTCTTAATACAGAGCACTATAAAAAAACATTTGATTTAAAAGCTTTATAAAAGCTTTAGAATTACACATGACATCATTCGGTGGTGAGATGATAAGTCCCAGAGGCAAGTGGAAAATGAAAGTAATTTTGTGCACTTTCATCACTTAAGTCTTTCTCCATTTTTCTGTGTGGGTATGAGGTTGGAAATCAGGGTGAATTGTGAATGTTATCATAATTGGGATGTCTCCACAATGGCAGAGGTCACAGTTAATCCCTCTATCTGTCTCGCAGACTAGAGCAGCACTTCTACATTATTATTACACTAGAAACTCATGAACGGATTGAACCCCAAAATAGCCTCTTTGACTCAACTGAAAACATACTAAAAGATTTATCGAGACATCTAGCCAAAAAATAAATCTATTTTTCAGCCTGTTTGGTCCAGACATCTCTCACTTTCCTCAACAATGGAGCTTTTGCGCAGACGTGTCATAGCAGGATAAACACAGCTGCAGCTAAGAGCGTGTTAGATTTAGGGTGTGCCAATGAGCAAGCACTGACAATCAATAATCTTTTCAATGCCCTCTAATCGCCGCACATAAATCAGGCAGGCCCATAATTCAATTCATAATTTTAGCTGCAGTTGTGTTCGTCCTGCTATGACAATGATGAGTGATAAGGATCCAATCCATCTCAACTTACATTGGAATATAATATTCAACCAATTCTAATATATTCAACCATATTCACCCTTCAGACATACTGAGAGAGGAGAGCAGCTGGCTGTGGGGACAAGGCCTGTCTCCTTGAATGTGAATGCCTTTCAGTGAAACAGAAGAGCCTCCTGAAGGCTTTAGGTCGCACACTGAAGCGGCTCTAGCCTGGGCCGAGGTTTCTGCTCTCTCAGGTGCAGCCGGGAGAAAGGGAATTGTAGCGCTGCAGAAAGAGCATCTTAGATGGATGAGTGAGCGTAAGAGGTGTTCGTAATTCATCTCCCACCCCCTGAGTGCAGATCTGACAGCATGCAGGGCCTCCGTCACGGTTACACAAACACATCTCGGGGGGGGGACCGGGGTGAGAGTGTCAGACTGTCACTCATGAAGACCTTCAAGACTCCCTCGCTCTGGCAGGTATCCACGGCGACCGCTATTCCGCACCGGCGGTGGAAATGGGAGAACGAAGGGGCAAAGGGAGGAATAGAGGACAGGCTAACCACAAGGGCAAAGGAAGACGGGTCTTCTGCAAAGTGGATTCCCTTCTCTCTAGATATCTTTGTCCGTCATCTTTCTCCTCCCTTGCTAAATGTTGGGACACTCCAATATGCCTCGCCTTGGCTTCAGGCATCCCTTTGATTTGATCATACTCGGGCTCCAAGAGAAAGATGTCGTATTGTACTGGCATGACCCTCTTACAACCGTACGGGCTGTCGGGAATCTAAGGCTGACACTAAACAAGCAGGTCAAGAAATTGCTTATGATGGCGTGGATAGTGGATACAGTTCTGCCACTTGATGAACAATGCTTACTATTATTCTGCGGCAATGTATGAGACCCCTCAATTCTCTGCGCTTTCACCCCTCTGGCGTGCCCAAGACTATCCAGTATCCACCCACCGGCAGAGGTGCATTGTTTTAACAGTCATCCATTTGTAAGGGTCAGGGTTAGGGTTAGATTGGGATGTCTGCATATAAAGACAACGGGAGCTCAAACCTAATCAATATATTTCAATGCGATCAATAGCGGTCAAAGTTTACGTGATTATGGAACGCATGAATCATGCTGATGGTGACCATTACTAGCTTACTTGCTTAAAGGTTCAGTCCGTTTCTATTTTGAAACAGTGCTAGCCAAGCAGCACTGAGTTGGGAGAGGGGCATGCACTGTCTGACATTCAAGCTAAAACCACAATGTGTTTTCTAATGCTAATTTTCAACCACAAGGTCAACTCCAGATACAAATCAAGCAGTAACAGGAACATGCCTTTTGGGATGAAAAGAAACCCACCCTTTCCTTTTTGGTGAATTTTTACTTCTCGGGTTTAAACAACAATGCCACCGATCGTTTGACAATGAGAGAAGCAAAAAAAGGACATCCTTCTCTATTCTCTCTCTTTGCTCTCTACCTGGCAGTGCTTAGAGAAACGAGGCCCTTTTGGCACTGTGCCACCCTTTTACTGTCTTACACGCCTCTCTCTCTCTCTCTCTCTCTCTCTCTCTCTCTCTCTCTCTCTCTCTCTCTCTCTCTCTCTCTCTCTCTCT
>JAODLI010074485.1:0-13143 GCA_027575585.1 Percopsis omiscomaycus | reverse complement strand
TGTTTGCAAAGGTGGGGGTACGCCGTGAGTGACTGGCTGTTTGCAATTCGCAACAATCACCACTAGATGTCACTAAACTCTACACACTGGCCCTTTAAATTATTATTATTGTTTTTTTTAGAGGTCCACTCCCTTAACTACATCTACACAGCGCTCTCTAAGCCTGTGGGTCTGCCAGGGATCCATGAGTTCACCGCCATGGGTCTGCTGGATAACAAGATAATCGACTATTACGATAGCGAGATCAAAAAGAAGGTTCCCAAGCAACGGTGGATGGAGGAGCGCATGGAGACAGACTACTGGGAGAAAGGGACGCGCTCCCGCTACAGCAAGGAGGAGTGGTTCAGAGTCAACATCGCCATCTTGATGGAGAGAATGAGGCAGAACTCTACTGGTAGGACGGTAGTCCACACGTCTGTCTGTCTTGTCCTGTTCACCCTCCCTCCCCCCCTCCCTCCCTCCCTCCCTCCCCCCCATACATCCATCCCCTGCTCTCCCTCCCTCCATGTAAAAAGAAAAAGAAACGCTCGTTTAGTGGTTTATTTTCCTTTTACTGTATGCCTGACACCGGATAAGTTGTTTTTGTCTCGATGGTCAGTTACCCACATTCTACAATACAGCAAGGACTATATTTATTTAAAAGATTCGGCTGTAATATTGTACATGATTTCGTACCCCATATATCCCCCCCCACACACACACACACTCACAACTTATTTTGTGTGTGAGTAAATGTTTTGCTCTGATTTATCACTGATTGAAGTAATACAATAATGATTAGGCTTTCGGGCCCTTCATGAATCATTTCCATGTGCACTTCCGGTTTCTAGGAGCGACCATTGGGAAAACACCTGTCTACCTATTCATCCTATCTTTGTTTGTTTGTTTGTTGAAACGGTTTCCTTGCTCCAGATCAGGTCCACGTTCTCCAGTGGGTCCATGGCTGTGAGGTGAAAGACGGTGAATTCAGCCGCGCCACTGACCGCTACAGCTACGACGGAGAGGACTTCCTGAGCTTTGACAATAAGCACAAGGTCTGGGTCGCCCCGACCCCCGAAGGGATCTCCACCAAAGCTAAGTGGGACAAGGTCCAGGCGCTGAATGACTACACCAGGAACTATCTGAACAAGGAGTGCGTGGAGTGGCTGGACAGATTCAACACCTATGGGAAGGAGCAACTTTTCAAGGCCCGTGAGTTTGGCTCTTGAGCTTTCCTTTCTCTTGGGTTTTAGGAACGGTTGTTTACGGACTGGGCTACGTTTTGGATTTGGACACCTCTGGTCTCGCGGGAGGAACTCCGTTTGTGTCGTGATGTCAGATTTAGCTCGGTGTCATGTGACACGACCGCAGTTGTCACTTCCTGTTTATACGGATGCGCTGCTCTGGTGCTGCACTTTTGGGTGTAGAAGATCTGAATATCTGCTCTGGTTCTGTGTCATTGTTTTTAAACTACAGATGCCCATTTGACGTTTACACTAGGGCGGCACGAAATTGGGGGAAAAAACTGACAATGCAATTTATTGATTTTTCTGCGAAATTAAAAGAAATACAGGAATTGTAACTTTCAAAGCAGTACGATTGCATTTTAGGTCAGAAAGATGGCGATACGCACACGTGTTGTGATCGTCTACCCGCTTCATGTGCAAAACACTTCCTGGTACATGTTTCCAAACCAGAAATCACTTTAATCAACTCTAAATGATAGAGAGACTATGGGATTTACCTTTCAAAGTGGTTTATTATCAAATACAACTTTTGGTAACAAAAACAACAAAGGTAAGACACAGTTTGTTGTTGTTGTTGTTATAACAATGGTTTGTTTACGGCTAGTTCAATGGGTGTTCGTCTTAGCGGCAAACGGCTTACACTGTTGGCATCTGTGGAGTCTCAGCTTTCAGATGACGTTTCTGTAGATGGCGTCGGGTAAAACAAATTATGATATTTATGAACTTTTAGCGTGCGCTGTGTGCGAAAAGGTTTACAATATGCTTATTTATTTGTTTAGGGTTGGAATTATGTTTAATTTGTGCAACAATGGGCTCGATAGCTTCCCAGTTGAGACCCTTCTCGTTCCAGTTCATTGTTTGAGAGAGGTGGAAGAGATACCCCGGTATCAATTGTTAACGCGATACAATTGGTCTTAACATCCTACGTCCTGCGATGTCACTATTGCGTATGCGCACATTGTGATGACGATGTTCAAACGATATATCGTGCAGCCCTAGTTTACACTTAGGCATCAGTTACTCTTGCTTATTTTATGTTGTCATGGCATTTATTAGTTTCAGTTATTTAGTCAGCTTGCTTTGGCTCCAAAGGGATTGGATAAATGAATTATAGCATATGATGACAAGACACATCGCCCTGAAAGTTAATGCTGTAGGACTGTACTTGATCATCTGTGTCCTCTTTCCAGGTAAACCGGTGATTTACACGTCAAAAAAGCCTTCCGGGCGTGGTGACACCTTCATGTTGACCTGCTTTGCCACCGGTTTCTACCCAAAAGATATCGAGATGAAGATCTGGAGAAACAACCGTGTTTTAGACAAGGAGGATGGTGTGACTTCTCTCGGGGTTCGCCCCAATGAGGACGACACCTTCCAGTTGAAAATGAAAGTGGAAATTCTCCAAAGTGACGAGTCCCAGTACCGCTGCGAAGTGATTCACAAGACGACGGATGTGTTCATCACTAAAGACGAGTGGAGTAAGAATTTTATTTTGAAAACCAGTACAATATTATTTTATTATTTTAATCTTCCAAGGCAGGTCTGCTGTACAGAGTCAGTTAGTTAGTATTCACAGGATACATTTGCTGGGCATTTAGAATTGTATATATTAATTTATGTTTTGCAAAAAAAAGTTTTATTATTTGTTTCTTATTTTTCTGTTTTTAAAATTTTATTTTTTTAAACCACTTTCTATCCAATGATGTGAGTTAATTGTGCATTAAAATTATACCTAAATAATACATAAAGATCGATATGTATATAATTACAATATTATGTCAAACATTTCTATGTATAAAATATAGCTTCATAATTTCCAGAGAATGAAATGAACACTTGTTTTGTAAAAACGGCAGGTCTGAGCTTCCCGTTTGAAGTTTCCTTGAGCAAGACGTGTTTTTCTTCCTTTTACAGATCTTGAGGACGACGGTAATGGACTAGTCGGTGTCATTGTTGGCGCTCTATTGGGGCTTCTGGTGCTGGTTGGAGTGGCTGGCTGGTTTGGATACAGTAGGTGCACTTTATATTCTTCTAGTAACTGATGGTATCAAAGGTTTTGTTTTGTCTCGACATCAAATGCTGCATAATCCACTTTTACACTACACATGTATCTCTTGAGCTAGTTGGGTTAGGGGTTCTATTTTAAGGGAAAGAGAATATTGACATTTTTATGACTATTTTAGTAATGCAGTAATGTAATTTAGTAAGAGTTAATTCTAATGTTAATTCTAATGTGTCCATATTGCATTTTATTTAGATTAATAAAGTAAATAAATAGAAAGACATTCACCTTGACAGACATTTTTAAAAGCATAAAAGCTAGGTAGCTAAGAAGTATGCTTCTGTTAGACCAATGGCCACAGT
Organism: Percopsis omiscomaycus; assembly: GCA_027575585.1. NCBI lineage: Eukaryota > Metazoa > Chordata > Actinopteri > Percopsiformes > Percopsidae > Percopsis > Percopsis omiscomaycus. The sequence continues at coordinate 9,553 of JAODLI010074485.1, read as the reverse complement.
TCTCATTAGATAGCTGAATATTTAGTGTTTTTCCATCATTTAGATTATTACTGTGATGCATACTCACTTTACTGTTGCATCCCTAGTGTCAAATCACTGACTTTGTCTGTTTGTTTATCAAAGGAAAGTGGTGCAGAGAAAATAAAAGCCCAGCAGGTAAGAACAAAACAATCTAAATAGTTTTGGATGGATGAAAATTTGATATAACTATTTTTTTATTGTAATTCTTTCATTTTGTAATTTCTTATAGGATCACCGGATTCTGGCAGCACTGACTTTGGTAAGTTCTATACAGTTCCCTGTGATGAATTAGTTAGGGATGCTACTGTACACGTTGATAGACAGACAGACCAGACAAGGTGCCCGTAAAATGAGGACATTACTAAGTAGAACTTTGGTCAACTTTCCCAGTTGCCAAGTCCCTCAGCTTCAGACCGACTCTGCTTTTTCGCTCGCTGTCGCAAATTGTTGCCCGGCACTCATTGAAACGGTCCGTTGTTGTAAAAGCAGCCGGTTTGTGCTCCTCTGCATTATGTGGTGTAATGCTGCGTTGTCATTTGTTGAGGGAGAAAGTAGGAGCGCTCGTTTTGATGCAGCGGATGTCCCTGATTTAAAATGCGGGAGATTCGTTGTCATTTAGAAATGAGGTCACTGAAATAAGCCGGTGAAAGCCTATGTTCTCTACCACCGAAATTGTCTGGTCGTCCAAAGAGAAATTCAATTAAATTCAGTTATTTCCTCGCCTTATCGCTGCCTCGACTACATTTCTCTCGTCTTTTCAAGGCATTCGCCAGTGAAAGCTGTGTCAATGCTTTCTTCGTCTGAGTAAGCTTTGCATTGTAGATAGCTGTTGGGCTGCTTAAGGTTTCCACTTTAAAGAATTTCCACACGGCTAACATCTCGATAGTTTGTAGTTTCAAGCTATGCTGCTCAGGTCTACTGTAGCGTGTGACGGAACCTTCCAATCTGTGTAACTGACAGAAATTGGACAAACACGGAAATGGATCGGGCTCTGGACTGGGCCATGGTTGCCGATCCCAATCATCAGTTAAAAAAATGCCTGGATTTGCCCAGGCGCCGATGTTCGATATCGAATCGGGACATCCCTAGATATTACTTAAATAATTCACTACCTCTTCATTCAGAATTTAAAAATACTAATAAAAGAACAGTGGGCTCTACTTCATTTGGAGCAGAAGCAGAAAAAGTAAATTGGTCACATTTGTATGAAAAACGGAAGGGGTTGCTAAATAATTTTAAAATCTGGGAGGAAAAAATCATTCATATTAATCATGGTTGTATAAGGTGCCACATCAGGCCAATGTTATTGGTTAACTATGTAAGTAATGAAACTAGCATTACCTTGTTTTTTTGTTTTTTATTTACTGACCTATTTTTTTTTTTTTTTTATTGATTCTTAGGGCCTCAAGAGACTCCTTTGTTAGGTAAGGCCGATTCTGCTGCTGTACTGCTGAATGGATCAACTGTTGGTGGTTCTCCAGCTGGAGGCTGAGACTCCTAAAGGGTCGTAGGATCCTTCTGGGGGATCAAGAGACCCACCAGAGAAGAAAAATATAAAAGGATTTATTATTAAATCTAGTTTTGTTATCTGTAATAAAATGTGCAGGGGGCAGGATAGATACCTGTTAGCATCCTTGAGCAAGATGCCTAACCCCTACCTGCTCCATGTAATGGCATCATTTAATTGTTGATAAATGTACTAACTGTAAGTCGCTTTGGATAAAAGCATCTGCTAAATGTGTGATTGATTAAAGGTAGGCAGTTATTCAATTAATTTAGTTTTAATGATGTTTACGGTATTTCAGCCCGATACTGTAGGCTCGTACCCTACTGACAAACATACATACTGCACATGTGAATGGTAAAAGGTAATGAGATCAAAGCAGAGACACAGTGGTAAAAAGAAGTATATATGTTATATGTACTGTAGGCAGGCCAATAATGTTAGAAATACTACTGGACACATGTTGATAGTTGTAATGAATAAATATGAGTGATGTGACCCTTAGGTGTAATCAGCACTACTGAACCACTAAAGAGAGGTAAGATCAGTATAAATACCTCTGAAATGTAAGACTTTTTAGTCCTTGAAATTACTGTCTGTTAACTACATAGGTTTTTTCTAAAAATTACTGAATAATGCAGCTAAAACAGTATTTCCTAACAATATAAGTGTAATTCCGCATCAGTATACCAATACTGTAATTTTAAACGTATAACATCCAGCATAATGACATTTCTCATCGTCTCATGCAGATATATTGAATATAACAATATTCCCATGATTAGATATTAAGTCAATGGATTGTATATAATCTAAATAGTTTTGGATGGGTGGAACTTTAATATAACCCTTGATATTAATTTTGATTTAATGTTTTCATAATTACGTCATTTCTTATAGGATCATCTGATTCTGACAGCACTGACTCTGGTAAGATCTATACAGTTCCCTGTATGGTGTCTGTTATGAATTAGTTAGGGATGCTACTGTACACATGTTGACTGACATACAGACTAGATAAGGTCCTTGTAAAATGAGGACATTACTAAGTGTTGTGTAGAATATAACGGTCATTTTCAAAATAACACATCCAGTGTCATGACATGTCTCATGCAAGGTATGATGCATATTCCTAAACGGATACTTCACGATACGACGGTCACAAAGTATACAACGAACAAATAAATCTTTGTATCTTTAATGAATATATACTTTAAAATTTGTTTTAATTGGTACTGCTTTACATCTTTGACCAAATTTTAGAGCTTATTAATTCTAAACCATACGATGCCAGCACTGACTCTGGTAAGAACTATACAGTATGTACCGTGTCTGTTATGAATATAGAATGAATGATTCTGATTGGATTCTTAGGGAAAGGTTCTGATGAACACATTGCAGCGGCTCCTCAAGGTAAGATGGATATACAACTACTAAAATATTCATGTGCCCATGCATGGCTTCACGACCTGACGTTCACGTGGTTCAGGTGTTGTGTAGTAAATAAGCAGCCTTTCAGGGGGCCGGCCTAGAGGTCTTGTTACTGTTCAAGTGACCAAAGATTGAATCATAGAAGACAACATATAATCAAAAGGCTTTCCTGCCAGTATGGTTTAAATTAAATACATTTTCAGGTAGTCCTTGAAATTACTAGCTGTTATATTTTTTTCTTTAAATAACTGTCGTAGTAATTAACTTGTAGTATTTGAGTACATGTATACAGACAGTAGGTTGGCTGGGTGAATTAATGAATGAATCTGAGCACTGCACGTGTTCTGTCCTGCAGCTGGTAAGACGAACGGTGCAGCCTCCAATGGCCTCCCAGGATCATCGGCTTCATCGACTTCTTCCGGTTCTGCCAGCACTGACTCTGGTAAGAGCTATACAGTACATGTATTGTGTCTGTTATGAGTTAGTTGTACAGTACATGTATTGTGTCTGTTATGAGTTAGTTGTACAGTACATGTATTGTGTCCGTTATGAGTTAGTTGTACAGTACATGTATTGTGTCCGTTATGAGTTAGTTGGGAATGCTACTGTACACATGTTGATAAGCAGGCAGACAAGATGGTAAAATTAGGACATTACGATGTAGTAGTTGTAGTAGTAGTAGTAAAGTCTCTCATCGTCTCATGCAAGGTATGATGCATATTCCCACATTACGACAGTAACAAAGTATATAAGGAACAAATGACTTTGTTCTTTATTTTAAAAAATAACCTACTTTGCTGCTATATGGATAAACATTTAGAGCTTGTTAATTCTAACTATACATCATAGGATACCAGCACTGACTCTGGTAAGAACTATACAGTATGTACCGTGTCTGTTATGAATATAGAATGAATGATTCTGGGGGGTTTGATTGGATTCTTAGGGAAAGGTTCTGATGGACGCATTTCAGCACCTCCTCAAGGTAAGATGGATATATAACTACTACTAAAATATACATGTGCTCTACAAACTGGCCACTAGAGGTCGGTATTGGATATTGAACATTGTGGACGTGATTGTAAGGAAAACTTTGCTGGATGGATCACCCTTCAGAGCTCCTATTCCCTCCAAAAATATTCCCCTGATTGCTATCAATACGAACTATAATTTTTTTAAATTATAGAATCACAGGACTCTGTCATCTGAGACGCTAAAGAGAACTATGCGTCTCAGTACTGTGTCTGATGTAGTTGGGGATGCTAGTGTACACATGCAGACGGATTCTTAGTAGAAGCAGCGATGACTGACATGATTAACAGCGCGCTCTGCTTAATTTGGAGAAGCGGAAAATGTAAATTGGTCGCATTTGTATGAGAGACTGTATAAGATGCCAGATCAGCCCAACATTATTGGTTAACTGTGTAAGCAATAGTTTTTAACTACCTACTTATTAATTATTATTATTACCAATAATTACCATCAAATAACTGTTTTTTCCCCCTTAGGGACTCAAGAGACTCCTTTGTTGACTCCTTGGTTGGGTAAGGCTAATTCTTCTGCTGTACAGTACAGGCCAAAAGTTTGAGACACCCTAACGATAATATTTTTCCAAAGTGAAAAACAAAAAAATGGGGAAAACCAAAATAGGATTTTAATAATTAAATCTAGTTGTCATCTGTATTAAAATGTGCATTTATTTATAATGGTGTTTTATAGTATTTCACCCACATAGGACCATTCCCTACAGACAGACACATACATATACTGCACATGTGAATGGTAAAAGGTAATAGGAGCAAACTGACTTAATTATATAACTAACTAAGCACATGTATACAGACGGTAGGTTGGGTGGGTGAACGAATTAGAATGAAGCACTGCAGGTTGGTGGTCAAGATGGATTGGTTTGTTATGTATTGTGAGCAAACGAGAGGGCGTGTACCAACCAACCGTGTGTTCTGTCCTGCAGATGGGCTGAACGGTGAAGCCTCCAATGGCCTCCTGGAGAACCAGGGGGGAAATGCAGCTTAACACCATGTCGAACCGACTGCACCATACAGATATTTGTCTATATGATTTGCATAATTCGGGGAAAATTATGCTTCAAGGATAAAATGCACTTTTAAATTAGACCGTTTGCCAACATAGTTTATTGCCTATTGTGTTTTGTCTAATCTGAGGTAAGCAGTTGGTGTAAGTCAGGGACAGGATAGTCTAGTGGTCTGGGTGTTGGACTCTCAGCTCCATGTAACCCCTACCTGCTCCATGTAATAGCACCATGTAGTTGTAAGTTGCTTTGGATAAAAGCGTCTGCTAAATGACCTCATTGTAATTGCCAAATCTTGCTTTTTTATGGGTAAAAAGGTTCACCAGGCTAGAAATGTAATATCTGCCTTATCCTTAATAATTCTGGTGTGATTGTGTGTATTTGTTCATTTACTTTTATTTCTCAGGCATCGGTCAAGCCTCTATCTGACACAGTAATGTGCTCCCATCTCTTCAATTGTAGCTTCTCTCTATAGGTTACCGGTCAGCTTTAGAGTAGATTTTTACTGATTTGTCTACTTTTAAAGCAAAGCCTTTACCACGTTTATATTGTTGTGTTGTATGGGAATTACTTTTAATCACTTTTAAGATGCTATGCAGATGCGTTTTGAGTTAAATATTTTCTTTTGGTCTGAGGTTAATTCTGAGCTTTTGGAGGAAGGATAAATAAAGTTTGATTTCCCTGTGGTTGTTCTGTTGCTTAAATAATGCAATTATTAACTATTCGAACTGGACTGAACAATATTTGTCAGTTTGGAATCCAAAAGTCGATCGTGGCTGTAATGCGGGAATTTTCTCTGGGACATCTCGTGTCATGAACACTTGCACGTGTCCAAAAATCAAAACAGAAATCCAATGAGTATGGATATTATTTACATTAAATTAAATGGTTCACGATGTCGTAATACACTGCTCAAAAAACTTGAGGGAACACTGAAATAATGCATCGGGTCAAAATGAATGAAATATATTAAAGATCAAAATTTTTACTGTACAATGTAATTCTTTGAGAGAAAAAAATGACGTAACAACGGTCAATGGAAACTGATTGAGGGCTGGATTCAAATTCGTACCAAAATTCAAAGTAAAAAAAAAAAAAATCACAGGGTGTTCCAACTTGCGTGAATTTCATCACGGAAACTCGTGATGTGATTCAGTAGTGTGTATGGCCCCCACTAGTAGCCCGCTGGAGGTCATGTTGTAGGGCTCTGGCAGTGCTCCTCGCACAAAGGAGCAGATACCGGTCCTGCTGCTGGGTTTGATGCCCTTCTACGTCTCTGTCCAGCTCTCCTCGTGCAACGGCCCGTCTCCTGGTATCTCCTCCATGCTCTCGAGACTAGGCTACTGGGAGACACAGCAAACCTTCTTGCGACGGCACGTATGGATGTGCCATCCTGGATAATCCTGACTGCCTGTGCAACCCGAATGGGCTGCAGGTACCGCCTCATGCTACCAGAAGTGACACAAACACACTAGCGAAACCAGAGAAGAGTCATGAAGGATAAGGGGAGAGCCAGCTCTTTTTGGGTGTTGTGCTGCTGTTGCCTAGTCTCCAGTGACCCTGTTGTCACTTTCATTTGCACCAAAACAGGTGACATTGATTCACGCTTATGCTTCCTAACTGGACAGGTTGATGTCCCTGTAGTTTAACTGACTTGGTGTTATACTGTGAAAAAATGTTCATTTAATTCAATTCATTTTTTTGAGTGGTTTATTAAGCACAGATGCGTCGGTCACGGTCGGTCATTGATGTAAAAGGACCACGAAAATACGCCTTTTCTCCTGCATTATTCGCGTGTAGGATCTGCGTCCAAAGTTTCTCTAGATCGTGTTTGTCCACCTTACTCAAACTTTCTATTAAGTGTAGGCTAACCCTGCATCCTCTTCTTAGTGTTTTACGGCGGTTGACAACTAGCTTAATGGTGCATTATTACTGCCACCTTCCGCTCCGGAGTGTGGATCAGACAGTGGATTTACAATCTAACCTCCCCAAAAAACTATGCTAAATTCTACACGCTTTACCCTCTAGTCCCGTTTCGGTTCATCCATCATATCCTATTAAAAAAAACCTGTGCCCCAACAGTAGCCTACCCTGAGCTGTGCTCTCGCACCCATGCCCAATAACCCTTTAAGGGTGAATTCCTGCACCCCTAAATCCCTCAGATTATTCCTCATCATCATCATCACCTCCCTCTGTGTCCCGTAGTCCCTTACCATCACGTGCCCCACGGACTCCTCTTCCCGACACCCCCTAGCAACCCTGCCTGGGGCACAGTGCCCTAACCTGAACCCTGTCAACAGTCCTCTCTCGTTACCTACGTTAATAACTTTTACACTTTCGCATTTTATAGAGAAGCCTTCCTATCGCCTCTCTGTCCCGCTATTTCTTGCCACATTTGATTTGTTCCCCCCCACACAAATTACACGTTTAACCTCCGCTTAACTGATACCAATTTGCATTTCTATATTTCCCTTCTTTAAAGCCCTCGTCGTCAACTCATCCACCCTCTCATTCCACGTCACATGACCTTCCCCGGTGTGCTCTCGTGACGGACTTGAAGGACTTCGTACATCTTGACGGCTGTTTGGAATGGAAAGACCTTGCTAGGGCTGAGGATGACTCGGAGCATATCCACACCTTATCTCGTCTAGTTTATTCCACCCACCGCTGTGCAACCAACACTGCCAACATATTCACTGTGTAAACCCCTAAGGTGATCTTCTGTTGATTCCAATTCGCATCCTCACAGACACGGACAGACCGTCTCCTGCTTTTAAACGAATTCAATGGAGAGAAAAAATGGGTCGCGTCGTAATGATGTAATGACGTAATGACATCATTAAGAAAGAAAATGCACTGACGCTGCGAGGAAATGAAACGGCCCACGTAAAGCTAACGAAAATGTGTAGTTTTCCTTTTTCCGTTTTTACAATTTACAAAGAAAATCGTCAATCTAGATATGTGCAGATGGAGTCATCAATGAGTTCACCGACTTTTATCTTCTCCGAGACAAACTTACTACCCTTTCATTTGTGTCTGTAAAATGATTTATAGCTAATACAGTTCATAAACGTGTGTGGTTAAAAATGTAGTCTGAAAAGTGCTTTTAGTCTGAAAAGTAGTAACCGGATATCGCTCCGAGTGGCTGGCGCAACTTTGCGCAAATGTAAAAATGACCATCGTCAGATTCGGGGAACTATCGGTGGTCTTTATCGCGTCCGTTTTAAATGCATGAACAAGCCCAACGATGTATTTTATAGCGACGCAAGCCACAAGGAGAGAACGCGATCGAGGGTGAAAGCATTCCGCTCGGTTTGGCGTGCATGTGTGAGTGTAAAACAGATGTGATCCGTGCTCCAGCCTTGCTTTGCCACTCGGTCTGTGCGGGGAGGGTGAAGGCGGAAGACTGCGTATCAACAGAACACAAGAGATGCTACACGGCTACAGCCGCTAGCCTGCCGTTGCTTGCAAGATGCATGCAAACGACAGAAGGTAAATACACACCGTGACAATCCAGTTATAACTGTCTACGTGCCAGTTAAAGAGACCCAGCGTCAGCTAACGCAGCCAGAAGGGTGTTGATAGGGCTCTTGTTGTTGTTGTTGTTGTTGTTGTGCGTGCTTCGGTGGTGCTGGCAGGGGACACATGACCGGGGCCCAATATTATGACAGCCTGGCTGCAAATAGATCTGCTCGCAGCCAACATTTCTCCAGACCGAAGGAGGCGCAGTGCTCTCTTGGTGTTATGAATATATTGGCAATATTAAAACAACGTTAGGACTTTTATTTAATATTTGTGTGTCGCCATTTAAATAACCGAATTGGAAAACAATCCCGCTGTGATGGCAATTGCTTCAGAGTGTGTAACGTTAGTCTCTCCAATCGACTCAAAGCACATTTTCAGCAATACACAACAGGAATAATATATCAAGTTGTGAAAACCAAACAACATTGCCTCTTGGTAGTTGGTGCACAATATAATGTAATCCATAGGCACTTGAGGCACCATGATCTGAACTTAATTCCAGTTGTTCACATCATAAACACGTTTATGCTAAGTGCGTTAAGTATAGTGGACATTAATTTACACATGTGTAACGGAGGCCAGCGGTACAGTGAGGTGCTGAGCTGTGCAGAAGAAACCTCACTCCCCGACACCTCAAGAGACGTGCTAGCGACCACTGGGGTTTTAGCCTCCCGCGCCGGGGATCCGGGTTGGAGTCCGGTGAACTGTATTGAATTAAACACAAAGGTGTTTGTTTTATTAAGCCTTGCCTCACTGGTTGAAATGAGGTGGCCAAAATAATAAGAAACACGTGTCAGTACAACGCAATACAGTTCAACGGCACCACAAACTACACCCTCCACTATGATCGTACAGTTGAATCACCACCTCTGTTACACATAAACTGAACATTATAACAATCATGAAGGGGGATTTACTGCAGGACTGTTTTATTATGTATGTATGTATGTATGTATGTATGTATGTATGTATTTTATTATGTATGTATGTATTATTATGTATGTATGTATGTATGTATGTAT
>JAODLI010074484.1:0-13143 GCA_027575585.1 Percopsis omiscomaycus | reverse complement strand
AACTTCCACATCATTGCATTCTGTTTTTATTCACAATTTGTACAGTGTCCCAACTTTTTTGGAATCGGGTTTGTATTTACAATAGCTGTGCCAAGAATGTGCAAAAGGTGCTTTTCTCCGTCGTGTGAGGTCAGTGTTGGGGTGAATGGTGAATAGTGAATAGTGGGTGCGGTCCAGCTTGGCCCAAGTCCAGCAACACAGCTCTTCAGCTAGGCGTAGTCTGGTGAGGCCAGGGAGAACAGTCATTAGTCTCTTTACCATTGGCACTTACCCCAATCAGTTTATCAGTTTCACAAAGGCCAAACCAGGCTCAGGAGGAGCGACTATGTCAAGCCAGGTTTAAGTAATTCTGATAAATGCGCGTCCGCAGCTTTCTTGAAGAGACCACACGGTCGATCACAGATTCACTGATGCTACAATGGATAAGTTGCGCACTTCACACCAAATGAGCAACATCTTTTATGGAGGCGTATGAGGAAAATGAATAGTGGAAGTCAATGTTGTAACCATGTGCGTAAATTTCATCTAACAATTGGGGGGGACAATAAACATACAATTTCTCAAGAGTAATTTTTGATGGGGACTCAAATAATACAGCCAATATTGTACTTCTATGTGATATGAAAGTATACTACTATTTTATGTCCGTTTTTCTTTTCTTTGCCATATTGTATCTGGCCAACAACACAAAGCGATAGTTCACCAGGCGGTCATATTCTAATTATTAAATGATCTTGCGTCCTGCACATAGTATTTTAGGTTTAGCCTGGGACAGAGGACGTCTCTTACTTAGATATTCAACTGCAGCAAACTCATTGATCTGCCAATTAACATCATATTGAGCAAAACCCAACGGTATATCTACAATATTAGCCTAATATAATTTCACACATAGGCTTATCGCCGTTAGTGGGTGACTTACTATCCAACAAGCTATTAAAGAAGCTACCAAACTAGGTAATGTTATAATCGCTAACATAGTGGACTCACGGAAAAATACATCGGTTATCATAATTTCTTTGTCATGACTAATTTATTAATGACTCAACTTCATCCGATGTTTCCGAAAGTGAATAAAATAGCCTTGCCAGACTTGACTTGCGATTCGAGCTTCCCACCAGACTTGTGTGTGTAAGTGACGTAAAAGGAGAAAGCAGGCAGTGGACCAAGCCACTGTGAGGCAAGGGAGGGGGGAATCAAAATGTTTCTACACTTCAGACTTTTTTTGCCCCGTTTCATTTGTATTGTCATTTGTGTTGGACACCTCTCGCCACTTCTTGCCCATTAAGGTCATCCTGGCAAATCTGGACGCCATGGCGATGAACAAATTCAACTGTGATATGCCCAGTCCCCCAATTACCTGTGTTTGAGTGGTTGATTGAAATGTTCTTTATTATTTTTATGGTTAATAATAGGGTTAGGGTTAATACTTAAACATTTTAAGTATATATCATTATATTATTTTCAATATTATTTTCAATTTGAAGTATATATCATTATATTATTTTCAATACACAGCATGCTTTTTAATTAAATTTTTAGGCGGGGACAACCCTCAGATGGGGGGGGGGTCCTGTCCCCCTGACCCCCCCGGTGTTTACACCTATGCATACAGGTAATTGTCGGGGAAAGCAAACTTGTCCCGAAACAGTCTTTCCCGTCTGAAAGCCCTTCTCAATATAAATGCTTCATCATCTACGATGTCATCCAAACATGGGCACGCCATTGTAAAGGACGAAAAATTGTTTAGAGCTACTATAGCCTAACTTGATTGACAACACCTTTGCTTCTTTATCAGCGATTTCTCTAATCCCCTCAACACACGATTAAAGGCCTATCTGTCAAATTTAGAACCACAGCAGTCTTCAAAAACAAAATCGAACAGCAACAATGCCCACAGTGATAATTATAAAGTGCATAATGGTAGGCTACCATCATAATGGTAAAATAATAATAGTACATGACTGAATGCCAATATGTATCTGTGGTATTTTAATGTAGGCTGATAAAAATAATGCAAAACACAGATAAGATAACTGAAAAAATACATTGGTTTCTGATCGGCGTGACCGCTGACTGAACAGATAAGGTGCCAGGATCAACTAAGCCTGGTTATTAGCCTGGTCTGGAGCAGGCTAGCTGCACAGATTAAACCACCATGGCAACTTATGTGCTACTGCTTTTGTGAAACCGAGTCGCGGCTTAATATCTGGAAAATCTATAAAACTTGCTTAAGACCAAATGAGATCTTAGGCTTGTATGTGTGTAGGATCATTTCACCCATAGAGGTGGTATTTATCAATTTAACCTTTGCCATAGCTTCAAGATCTGATCTCAGAGTGTGTACCTGGCATGCATCACTGTTCAAAAAAGGTAAAATAATGTTTGATTTATTAGTTATATCATCCTCCTTATTCTCAGTATTTGCTACAGACATCGCAACCTGGGATCAATTCTAAGATTTTATGAATGAGAGCCAATATCATGTGAAGTCTGGGTCTGGGTGGTTGACTCCCAACGTCGTGGGTTTGTGCCCGACATGTGCCCACCTGTAAGCATCCTTGAGCAGTATGCCTCCTATTTGCTCCTTCATACTGAAAATGTACACACTGTAAGTTGGTTTAGATAAGTGTCTGCTAAATGACCTAACTGTAAAGTAAGTAATGATCCCATTTACCGTTAGCCTACAGTACTATATTAAACTACAAAATATGTTGTTGTGTGATCATTGTATAGATTGGTATATAATGTATACTACTCCATCTTGATTAGTAGTTGATTCTTTTTACCATTTAGCCAGAAAACATCATGCTGTCAGACAAGGAGGCTCCACATGCTAATATCAAGCTTATCGACTTTGGCCTGGCCTACCACTTCAAGCAGGGAGAGGAGTACAAGAGTATGGGTGGTACCCCCCAGTACATCCGTACGTATCAATACAGATTATTTAAAAGAGAAATCCCACTTGATATTGATATTCAATGTCAAACTGTTGTCTAACAGAGGAAATTGTTTCTTCTGGGCAGCTGTAGTAGATATGAAATCCTTGTGTGTTACTTTGTCTAAATGGAAATAACGCAAAAAAATGTAGGTCTTATAAAGGGACATTATGAACACACTGGATTTTAATGATTATGTATGTGTATATATTTTTTATTATTTTTCTATTTGACTTCATGCAGGTTTTATTTTTATATTTTTTCTTTTCTTTTTTTTTTCTTCCACATAGCATATACTGTATGTATATAGCCTGTCCTATAACATTACTGTGTAGCCAAATGGCTACACAGGCTAGAGGTTTGAATTTCATGTTTTTTAGTACAGGTTCAAGCAGTTGTTTAAAAGTAAACCTCCCTCTTCTTGTAGCCCCTGAGGTGATCAACTATGAACCTCTGAGCACAGCAGTAGATATGTGGTGAGTTGTAAGTTTGACTTCAGTATTATGGATTGATGGCTCAACAATATCAAAAAGACAATGGATTATGTTTGACATGTTCTGTTACCTACCGATTATATCTCTTCATCACAGTAGACCTTCATCTGTTTCATACATTTTATATAGCCTAAAAGTGGTTTTGGGCATAATCTAACTGCACACCAGTCATTCTTACTAGCTCCTTCTCTCAATCCAAGTGTACATACTTGTAGGAAGGAATTCAATGTTATTTGGCATGTGAGAACTTGCTCTCTTAACATTTGTGAGAACTTGCTCTCTTAACATTTCTTTACAGGTAAAACACTTTCTGACACCCACTGATATAACAATCTTTATAGTTATTGGTGCTGTATTGTTAGCAATTGCAAAGAGCAACATAGTAATACTTTATTCAATTTGAATTTTTTTCTAGACTTCATATTTCTTATATAATTACACATTTGACCTGCTCTCATTGTTCGTCTAGGAGCATTGGAGTGATCACCTTCATACTGTAAGTTGTGTATGTTGTGTTTTCTATCATGTGGCAAATTGCTGTTCCTTTTTGTTTATGTATGCAGTGTACAGTATGTGATCCATTGGTTTAGTGAAAAGAAATAGTTATTTTGTTTTATGAATAATATGACCTACAGTATATTAGAAACAATTTATTCCAATCTATTCTTATACCAGTATATAGGCATTTATCTAGATCTTTACAGTTATCCTAGGCTTGTATCAGAATGGGTACATAATTTATTCTTGTAATCCATTGTTTTATCATCAAAATTGTATAGTGTGCAGGATTAGTCTTAAACGGGTATGTGTAATTACTGTATTGATCAAAAGAGACAGAACAGAAAAACAACAACACTACATTGGGAGTGTGCATGTGTTTGATCATTCAAACAGAATGACAAACAGTACGGTCACATTCTGTTCAGCTATTATTTACCCTCTGAATTGAAATACTGTAATACTGACTATACTGAAATCTCATAATGATAAATTTTGTCAGGTTCAAATCACAAAATGCTAACACTCATCTTGTTTAGACAAAAATATATATTCTTCTTGGCTCCTCAGATTGAGTGGCTTGTCGCCATTCCAAGGCGAGACTGATGAAGAGACACTGAAGAACATTATTACCATGAAATATGAGTTTGACGAGCGTCACTTCAGCATGGCTAGTTCCATGGCCAAAGATTTTATCCAGAAACTCATAATTAAAAATCCCAGGTAACATCCTTTTTTTAGCTCTAAATAATTTTTGATAGGGTTTTTGTTAATTATTTCTGTACAAATCTATTCAATGCCGTAACACTACCTCTATTTAAAGTATAACTAATGGGTGTCTATCCTTTGTTTCAGTGACAGAATGACAGCTGAAGAGTGTTTACTTCATCCATGGATAAAGGTAACAGAATATAAATCACGGCTGACCCTGCACAAAACTCCTTAGTATTTGTGCTAATGCCAAATTACAAAACTTGACCTTTCTTTCAGCCCATCACACGGAAACAGATGGCGAACAGAAATCGCTCCTCAATTAACATGAAGAACTTCAAAAAGTTCAATGCCAAGAGGAAATGGAAAGTGAGTGTCATGTATGAATATACATATATTGTATACACATGGTCTGTGAAACTATCAACGAAATAATCAATGAAAAAAAAGTGTCACAACCACGGTGTGTGGGCCTTGGGCCAGCTCCCTGGCTCTCCTCATTGCTGCACACCTGGGTGGTGTGTAGCTGACTCGCACACCTGCTTACGGCCATGCTGCCAATGTGTTTTGGAGTATTACGTTATATCAGCCCCATATTTTTGGAACTCAATGTTAATCTATGGGAGTTCAATGTTAGTCAAAAGGAGGTCAATGTTGGAGCCCCAGTGGGGCAGAGGTGCACCCAAAGCCGGGTATGAGTTCCACCAAGACCCCCAAGGACCGCTGGAAGTCCCACCGGGTCCTGGGTGACTCTGTGCCTGCCTGAGGTGCACTCAAAGCCGGGTAAGAGCTCCACTGAGGCCTCGTGACTCTGTGCCCACCTGAGGTGCACCCAAAGCCGGGCAGGAGCTCCACCAAGGTTCCCAAGGACCTCTGGATGTCCGACTGGGTCTTGGTGAATCTGTGGCCGACCTAGAGTGCCCCAAGTCCGGGTTCCAAGTTTAAGGCACTTTGCCATGTAACCCTGGATTATATTTGTGGAGGTCAAAGTTAGAGCCCCAAAGGGGCTCCCAACACCTCCGGGGCCCTCCTACCGGGACCTGGGTGACTCTGCCCGCCTGAGGTGCACCCAAAGCCGGGTAGCAGCTCCACCAAGGCCCGTCTGGGTCTCTCGAGGTCCCACCGGGTCCTGGGTGAGTCTGTGCCCGCCTGAGGTTCACCCAAAGCCGGGGAAAAGGTCCCCAAGTGATTTGGGATCACCAATGTGGATATTTCCAACTTTATTATCCAAATCCCTAACCTCCAGAACAGCGGGAGGTACTGCAATAGTTGCCTGAAACGATTTTTCCCGGGAAATCAGGAAGAAATTTGAAATTATTGAAAAACGTTTTTCCAGTTATTCCTTGGAATGTCCTGAATTAAACACACCTAGCCACGCCATCCAGCCATGCCTGGAAAATGTTTCGCTATATTTGAAAATTGAAACTAATCTATCTCCTTCAAGGCCATTTATCCGAATATCACACAATTTAGCATACATCATCCCCAGACAAAACAAAAACGTTTTAATTACATAAAAATAACTTTTTTTGCTTGGTTTCGAAGATGCGCATTAATAAATTTTCAGGTCGTGGCTAATTATAATTCGATTGCCAATATCTTCTCTTGTAAAGGTACATCTAAGAACTGCATGACGTAAAAATTTGAAATTTGGTACACATATACTTGGCCTCATTTGATCCCATTTCTGTAAGTGGCAATTGGTTCGCTCTTTAAAATGGCCGCCAACAGCCAATCAAAGTCAATATTTGTCAGTGTAAATGGCCGATCTTCATGAAACTTCACAGGTTCATTCATAGTGGCACATAGAAGCCATGAATAAAATATGAAACAAATTGACCAGAACGTGGCGCTGTTATAAGCACATTTATGTTTTGGCTCATATCTCAGTGTGTATGGAATTTTTTTAAATTATTATTTCTTATGATTCCTTGGAAGATCCCAAGTCTTACGCAGCCAGCTACGCTCATTTCGCACAAAATTACGCACAAAATTTTCTGCCATTTTTGAAAAACATTCATGTGAAACTAATCTTATCTCCTCCAAGTCCATTATTCCGAGTCTCACAAAATTTGGTATACGTCATCACCACTATGTTTTTCTGAATTTTGATACGTCGATCTGTTCAGATTTTATAAGTCAATGAACTTTAGCCCATGCTAACCACATAAATAGACCTAAGTCAACTACCGTTGGGTCAATCATCACAAAACCTGGCAGATATCTTTAAATAAGTACTGGAATCATACCCTGTCACTTTAAATTGGTAAATATAAAGATATATATATATATATATATATATATATATATGACTGTGATATGTCACAGTCCAAACTTAAAATAAAAATATAGTCGCAAGCGGCGATTAACGAGGTCCAAGCAGTATTTCAGCTCTCTACTAACCAAGATAATTTGACATGTTCAACACGTGGAAAATATACAGGAAATATGAAGGAAATGGCAAACGGGACCAAGAATAAGCCAATCAATTTTCACATTATTGGTTAAGCAGTTCTTTAGATATGGATCATTTGCCCATTTTAGTTCCCCCTTTTGACGATTTGTGTAATAATTGGTACATAGCTTCTGTGTGCCATTATTAATGAGCCTGTCAAGTTTCTTAAAAATTGACATTATACATATATATATTGACAGCTGAAATTTGATTGCCAGCCATTTTGACGAGTGAACCAATGGCCACTTACTGAAATATGATCAAATGAGGATAAGTATAAGTGTACCAAATTTCACATTTTTACATCATGCTATTCTTGAGATATTGACACGTGGCAGCTGTAGCGCCACGTGTCAATGTAGCGCACGCAATTTCACAAATTTGGTGTGCGACCAAGGAATATTGTGCTGACTGTGTCAGCATTTGCACTGTCCCTTCATGTAAGACAAAAAAGGTTATATTCACAGCTGCTGTGCAATGCTGGACCCCGTCTTGGCCAAGCTTGCTATACCGCCCATACAAGGAACAACATTTTTTCATAAGGCCTGGACAAACAAGTATTTGGCGGGACATTTTTCTGAACAATTCAATGCCTACCAAAGAATAAGCACGAAGATTTTCGAATGTCCAGGAACTTTCAACTCTACCTCAAAGCGAACAAGATCTCCGGCGGTTAAAATAAAAGTGGTTATTACTTAAGCGAAGATATAAATATTCATGCAGGGCACACAAGTAAATTGAATTTCTATTTTTACTGTAAAAGTGTAATCATTTGTACAGATCAAAGTAAAAAAACTAAAACATTGATAAAATGTATATCATTTATTGTCTTTTTAACGTTGACAGCATATAAGCATAGGATTACAAATACCTGGGAGTGTACATTGACGATAAACTGGACTGGGCCAAGAACACTCAAGCCCGCTACAAGCCCGTCTCTATTTTCTGAGGAGGCTGAGGTCCTTCAACATCTGCCGGACGATGTTGAGGATGTTTTATGAGTCTGTGGTGGCCAGTGCTATTCTGTTTGCTGTTGCATGCTGGGGCAGCAGATTATTGCGTTGTGGGGTTGGAGCTGGACTCGGTGGTGTCAGAGAGGAGGATGCTGTCCAAGCTACATATCATCATGGACAATGTCTCCCACCCACTCCATGACGTGCTGCTCAAACACAGAAGCACTTTCAGTGCAAGACTCATTCCACCAAAATGCACCACAGAGCGCCACAGGAAGTCATTCCTGCCTGTGGCCATTAAGCTCTAACTCCTCCCTCTAAGTGTCTGACACACAGACAATTAGTTAGTCACTAAACTGGACCTTATTACCCGTTTTTGGTGCAATATTAATAAGTAATGTTTAATAATTAATGTGCAATATTTTTACATACCCACACTGCTTTATATATTCTTTATATTTTTCTTTATATATACATTTATATACAGTATTTCTTATCTACCTACTTTCGATTGCACTGTAACAAAAGAATTTCCCCTCGGGGATTAATAAAGTATTTCTGATTCTGATATAACACTGTCTTTGGGTACAATATTTGCAAATAAAGTGTCAAATCAAAATGGGTAACAGTTTCTGAATGGACGTGGATATTTTTTTAAACGGGTGGCCGTAAACTGAGTTTTAGAAATGACCCCTGCTAGTATGGATGTAATCTAAGTGGAAAGCTGCAGATGGTTACCTGTAGAACAGACAGTGAACAGGGAGGGACATACAGACATCTTCTCCCAGCCAACATGGTCTAATGAGTGTATTAATGGTCTCTCAAGTGCATTTTTGGTAAGTTAAATACGATAAATTAGACTCAGAGTGCAGTTATGCCTTTTGGAAATTGGTTTTGTGATATTTTTCATAACCCAAACATGAATGGATATTGTACGTTAAGTAATGTTGTCAAGCCAATGTGACCTTCCAGAACCTGAGATCATTTTTATTGCAGACAAGACTAAACATGGGACTTCTGACAGCATGCTGAACTAGACCTTAATTAGTAGTGTTACACTACTAACACAACAATACTGTACAGTTTTTATATTTTTATTTAAATCTGAAGGAAAAAAAAAACACTGCCACTTCGACATTGTTTATTTTGTGCCTCTCTCTTTCTCTCTCTAGATGTCCTACAACATGGTGTGGATATGTAACAGACTTGGTCGATTAAGGCTGCTGTTACAGAATAGTGCAGTACCAGATGAGGACCTGGTGAGATATTTAAAATGTATAACTACGTGCAAGTTATGAACCACACATGCAAACACTGGCCAAGATAATAATTACATAAAAATATGTATTGGTGTGATTACTTGGCAAGCAAACTATTGTTGTTCATCATATTATTATGATTTTTGGACTGCATCTACACTTACTACGCCAAAATGTCCGGCTTGGACGGGAAGTTCTAAACATTTCGGAATGTTGGACAAGAGTAAAAGTAGGCTAAGTAGAGGTAGAGGAGAGTGGTATTGGGTTCAGTTTTACTGACTTAGCAGTTTTGAGGTAGCAGAGGCTTAAGGTTACAAATCATCTGCCATACTTCCAAGAAAGTTTTGCGCTGCGATATAGGACAAACGGGGACAAAATTGATTCAACATCATTCAGTGATGATTACTTGGTACTTCACAAGAAAAGCCTTTTAGGGTGACTCAGCTTAACTGCTCCAGTACAAGCAAATCAAAGGCCATTGCAGTTGTCATTATTGCATTATTATTGAATTATTGTCTAAATGGGCTTGAATCTGTGATCTTGTGGTTTGGGATTCAATGCTTAACATTTGTGGCACCAGCACCCTTTATGCCTGCATTACAGTGGTGGGTGGGTATTATACTGGTATTATTATTGGCCTACAATCCCTCTGGCATCTCTAGTAGGTCATAAGCAGGGTCACATTTTAACTGATATTTGTTGAACCATTTGGCCAGAAATCTGCATCCTCTATGAGGATGTGCCCCAAAATTCGCAACATTTTTCCACGGTGAGGCACTAAATAATGAAAATAACTTCACAACCATTTGGCTGAAGAAGTTTTCTTTGGGCACGTCCTAACATTTAAATTTCCAATTAGGTCATTTAGTTGATGCTTTTATCCAAAGCGATTTACAGTGAGCACATTTACAAGTATTAAGGAGCAGGCAGGGGTTAGGCATCTTGCTAAAGGATGCTTACAGATAGACAGGACATGTCACTTCGGGCTAGGAGTCGACCAGCCTAACCACTAACCTATTCTGCCCTATCAAGCCCTAGCTAAAATAAAAACCTAAAATATAAAATACATTTCTTAAAATAATAGTTGGACCAATAAACAACCAACAACCTTGCTAAGTCCTCCCATCCATCTTGTTAGTCAGTTCTATACTTGTGCATATACTTCATAGTTCTTCATATAGTATATGATGTTACTTAATATATTTTGCATTGTTCAGAAATCTGAGTTATTGTGAAAACACGCAGCAGATTTGACTATTCATAATTTTTGATCAGCATAAAAAGTATGCTAAATTGTATTTGATTTTTGTGCCAAGTTGTGTTAACTTATAAAGTTGAAGCAAGTTCACTCTTTAACCATTGTTTTCAACTACAAAATATTAGCCGCTTTGATCCATTTTGTGAAAAGTTGATGCCTAAATTGTAATTTGTGAGTGGTGATTGAAGATATTTTTGTCTAAAATGATAACAGGTATATTAGAAATTGTTAGAGTATGTGATAGCTAAGTATTATTATTTACTGTAGTATATTATTTGAATGTACTGTAGCTCATACAGTGGTATAGTACAGCTCATGCAGTAGTCTCTGAAAGCAGTTCTTCCTCTTTTTTTCCTTCAGAGACAATGTGAAAGTGATGTCGAGGACACAGAGACAAAGCCTACCTCTCTAATTCGTCGCAGACTGAGTAGCAGTTCATAAAAGTGCAATCTGATCATGATGCTACAACTGTGTTGACTACTTCTGTACAACCAGCCCTTGGGCACCGCTGAAGGAAACATGCCCTTCTGACTAAGACTTACAATTGATTGACAAACTATAAATATATATACACGGCCAATATTCTGTGTGTATATATTTTCAGTATGTAAATATTTACTTTAGGGTGTTTAGGGTGTTTGTTTTGCTAAGTTTAGACTTTGCTTGTATACAACTTTTTCTTCGCTTTGCTTCTATGATCAAATGTGTGTGCATTAGGCTCAATGTTAAACATATGTTAACTCTCACAACCAGCCATAAATAGTTGTTTATGCCTTATACCTGCATTTCATTTTTTAATTAAATGTTTATTATTGTGATATTCATTATTCTTAACCAAACAACATGTTTTAATGTCTTATATACAAAAGTATACACAAAAAATTGGGAACTAGTATTGCTTGGATTAATTCATTTCTGGGATCTAATATTCAGTAACAATAAAGGGCTTACAGTAGTCTGATCACAAACAAAAAAACGACACAGAACATTTACGGCACAGATCGTCACATAGACGTTCACCATAGTTGGCAATAAGCTCACATTCTATAAATAAATGTAATGTTAGGTCTAAAAATGTATTCTAAAAATTATTCATTTTATTATCTGCAGTGAAATACTGCATTACCTTTAACAAGTTGCAAAGATTTATTTGACTGTAAAATGCTGCTATGTTTTGTCAGTAAAAAGTGTGAATGTTATGTTATTTAACAAGAACACTTCATTTTACATTGCAATCATGTTTGAATAATTGTTCTTGTCAGTAAAATGCATAGGCTATGGATTGTTACGCCCCAGGTAGTAATCTAGAGGGAATTAAGGGTTTATGAAATAAAAATGGTCCTTCTGCAAGGATTTTATTTGTCACACATGACGTACATCCAGCACACACACGGTGAAATGCTTCTTCCGCCTGGTCCATCCCTCCCCACAGCAGGGCACACATCACACACCTTGGGTGAGGAGGAAGGGGTCAGTCAGGGCCAGGAGCAGGGTCAGCCATTGTGCTTCGGCGCCCCTGGAGCAGAGCTGGGGTTTAAGGGCCTTGCTCAAGGGCCCAACAGTAGTGGCACAGGGGAGCAGGTAGGGATACCGAACCATCCTCTGGCGCTGGGTGGCATCACTGCATGGCATCACTGTGTGGCGTCCCCTTACAAACCATCCTCTGGTGCTGGGTGGCATCCCTCATTCGAACCGGGGCACAATTGCAGGAGTGTTTAGAATAGCAGAGAGAGAGAAGGGTAAGAACAAACTCACTTGCCTGCCAAATGACATACCCCCACACCAATAAACGCACACATAAAAAACAAACATATAATGTTTGGAGTTACATAGTACAGACTTTGGAGTTACATAGTACGAGGAGGAAGCTTAGCGCATGAGAGCTGAAAAAATTCTGTAGCTCTCTGAATGCAATTTACCATGTTATTTTGGACCTAAAATTATATTATACAAGTTTAGTACATTTTGGACAAGATCAGTACATTTTGTATTTATATGTATAATATGTTTTTTTGACCAGTTCCTTTTTTAAATTAAATGAACAATAGCAGACTGCAATAGCAGACTGAAACTCTATTGGCTTTGTTTGCATTAATGACATTTACAGAGTAGGCCTATATGTTTTTATATAGATTTTATTTATTAACATTACCAAGTAAAACTACTTACTGTATGTAAATTATGATTGACAAGGCATTCTTCTTGTCAGCGGCTCTTGGCACTGGCACACTTATTACATATGAACTCTCGGACACACTGTGACCTTCCCCTGCATTTCCCGCTACTACGAGTGTAGTAGCGTTTTGATAAGAACACTGATTTCGATCACCCAAACTACCGTAACTAAGTAATTCCCTCCCTGTTCAGTTGGTGGAGAGTGTGAATTGTTATAATTAAATATATATATTTTGATTATTGATATATGTATATTTTACAAAGTTCGTTACCATCAGTCTATTAACTTATTTTCATTGCTACTCTCTCCTTCGGTTAAGCCTCCATTAAAGGACCAGTGTGTAATATTTAAGAGGCTCTAGTGACAGAAATGCAATATAAGATCCACAACTATGTTGTCA
>JAODLI010074483.1:0-13144 GCA_027575585.1 Percopsis omiscomaycus | reverse complement strand
TGTGTGTGTGTGTGTGTGTGTGTGTGTGTGTGTGTGTGTGTGTGTGTGTGTGTGTGTGTGTGTGTGTGTCTGAGAGAGAGGATGGGTGATTTTAGAGGTGGGGGGTGGTGACAGTGATAAGTCCTGGTATAAACAATAACAACATGGCTCCGTGCATCAACATCAAAGCCCCCCATTTAGATTGGGGACCCAGGGACTAGGGTCTGTGGGGGGGTTCGAGGTATAAGCGTCCTGCAGCCAGCTGCTCATCAAAGCTTGCTGGCAGTCCGACCCAGGCGCATAGCGTCTTTTACAGCTCCATTTCAAATAAACAAAACACAATAAAAAACAGCCAAGATGGAGAGACGAACGTCCAAACTGTTGTCTGGGCTCCTGTTAATGTGTTTATGGCAGAAGAGTGTGACAGCAGGGAGGATAACAGCCACAGCTAAATGGTCCTAAATCTAAACCTGCGTCCAGATATCTGTCTTGTTTGAGGTTTCACTACTGTACTATGACATAAGATGGTAAACACTGCAATGCAATGGAGAGTGTTTGGTTTAAAAAAAGTTTGAAAATAAAATAAATCACTGGCCACTCATTTCAAATCATTATGCTTATTTTGAGCTGAAATAAAATATAATGTAATGAAGTATTTACCTTCAGTGTAATCTATAAATATCAATATTTTCCCTCCCAAAACTACAGTTTGTTTGTATGTTTTGTTCGTACAGAAACATAAATAAAAAGAAATAATTGAAAAACAGAAAAGAATTGCAGAAACAGAAAATGTATTGCATGTATTTATTTATTTCATGCATTTGTTGTATTTATGCATTTGTATGTCCATCTATTTCTATTAATAGCAAGGCCTACTGTATCGCATGATTGTGTCCAGCTTGTAACAAGGCAGCGCAGGCAGGTCTGCTGCCATCATCTCTCCCCGACGCTGGAGCAAAACATGAACTCATTCATCTTAATGATCCCCAAAAAACATGAGTAATCCATCTCAGTGGAGATGAATGGGCTTCTCAGGGGCTGGAAACATAATAAAAGAGGCTCTCTAATGGTGTATAGTTGTATTAAGGCCCGCTTATAAAAGCCATAAGGCCATTGTCTAACAGGCAGGGCAATAGAGTATCATTATGGCACTGTACGAACGTAGATCACTTTTCTGATAACATTAAAGCCGTGCTTCCTTTGTTTGACTGGGTCTGGTCTCCAGCAGTGTAATTCGCTGTGGCGTGAGCCAGACGAGCAGCCACTTTGAAGCTACGTAGCAAACCAGCGCCAGCCCAGGCTGAATCCACGGTACAGATCCAGAGGCCTGGAGCTCGCAGGATGAGCTGGGCTGGTTTGAACTGAAGAGACTTCTTAGTGTATGAAGAAGATTAAAAGAAGTTCTTCTTAGTATTCTGGCTTTCTGGTAATTCATTTGATTCTACATGTATCTTGTGTCCCTATGCACAGCTTTAGGAATAATAATTTTCTTTTGTAGTGATTTGTATTTATTGTAGACCCAGATTGGTATAATACTCAGAAAAGTAGTTATATACAGTATGTACTGGAAATATAATAGTCAACGTTGAATGATCTGATTCTGAACATTCAGCTCTTTCCCATTCATTGCAACAAGAAACAACATTTTCAACAGTGGAAATTGCTCTTTATGATACACAAGAAAGAATGGGATCCTAACCAGCAGCTTTTCTTGGAGTTAAAATTGAAATGAACCTCATTTGACATAACACAAGGACATACACCATCTAAAACATTTCCCTCTACTGCGGTGCAACATGCACTTTGCATGCAGATTTGGCTCATGGAAAACAGTTAACGGACTACATAAAAACAACTATGTGAAGTGAACTATGCGTTTACACAACTTATTTGGGATTTTCCCATTTTCATACTATTGTGAATGTAGTCTTCTGTTCTAAACGAACATTTTCTGGGAGCAGTGTGGCACTCAGAAAACGATTAAAGAGATCTAGTATCGTTAAGTATTGACACACCATTATGTGTGGACCTACAGTACATGTACAATATTTGAGCAGAAAAACGTTTTGCCTCTGATAATCATTGTGTTTGAATGTAATCTCATACGCGGTGTCTTATCTCAACTCCCCGCTGGCCAATACACTACCTCATTAATGACAGGAAAGTCTTTGTAAAGCATGTAGGGCTAAAATATAATGGCTACAGTATATACATACTGTACATAAAGCTTCAAATCATCTATTCCAGGTTGACAATTGGAAGGAACGTTTTATTTTTATGTGCTGTTCGGTACTGTTTGATCAGGTTTACTGGAAGCAAAGCAAAGCAGCCAGCAAAGTAGCAGCTACTGAGTGCAAGTAAAAGCCTCATGTGACCTCCTCAGACCAAAGAGGGCCTGGCGTGCTCTCGAGTGCGTTGCTGTTTTCATAAAGGGCATACTTTCTGGCCCCATGGTAGATACAGAGATGTAATTGGAAGCGTCTGGCATTGCGCGTTACCCTACGGCCTTAGTGCTTCTGTCTTCACATACAGAGAGATTCTGACCTATACACACACTTAAAGTCAAGTCACAGTATATCATGACCCCGACATCAGACTTTGCTTTTACACTGATCTATTGGCTGCGAGGGAGCGTGGGATAACGGATGAACGTCGACGTTTAGTTAAAGGGTCGCCAAGCCACAGCGCTGTGAGGTGGTACTGGAACCAAACATATACACTGTAGTTGTTTCATCAAAGTTTCTCAGGACACAACCGGCATATTCATTTTATTTTTCTGCTTAGCGTTGAACAAAAAAGTGAAATGTAGATACAATGAGGTATGCGATCACTAATCCAGAGATATACGCACACATTTTTCAACAGAAGAAAAATCATAAATTATTTAAAATAATATGAATAATGATACTAAAGGCAGAGCCGAAAATTGAAGTCATGCGTCAGCAGAAATCCAAACAGACTGGCGGACGAAACCGCTGTGACATTGTTGGGCGGTGAGGCTGAGAAACCATGTGACAACCCGGATGCATATCGGCCGTAAACGGCATCGGGGTGCCTCAGACGGAAGAACGAGGACCAGTGATTGGCCGGAGCGCATGGCCCAGATGTGGCACGGTGTAGGCTGAGGAGGGAGACAGATTTATGGCTGCTTCTATAATGAGGTAACATCCTTCTCACTCATAGGGCTTTTAACAGCACATGCGGGAGAGCAGTTCCTCTGGCAGCAAAGCTGGAATGCTGATATACATACACTGTATATTAAATAAATTAAAAGAACAATACAATCACCTCAACGCACAAGAAAACACTTAAAGGCCTACTGACTACTGACTCCACTGTCAGACTGATCAACTATTCTGGACTCCTGGCCACGACATAAATAGTGCCACTAGGCCTACAGCATGATAAGATCTGAAACACTTTATCAGTCAGTGTCCACTGTTGCATTTATTTCAAGTCAGCATGTGCTAATCATTTCAGCTTTGTCAGGCTGCTGCTGCAGGCATACCTAAAAGTATTTCCTTCCACACGCGACCCCTGTATCACCTCTTATCAAAGCCAAGACTCCCACTATTAAAAAAAAAAAAACCCCAGCAGGTGATTAGGGCCCCTCTACACATTGCATCATATAAATCTGAAGGGCTTTAGCTAGTTTTGCCGCGGCAGTGGGCGGCCATTTATGAGCTGCTAACATGAATGAAACAAGCTTTTACAGGGGAGCGCGTACTACAGCATCCGTGTGGCTGCCCTCCTGAACACAGGGCCGGCTTGTGCTCTGGTTCTGAATGGGCGAGTCGACACCCTCTAAGTCGTCTGCTTCATTACACGGCCTCTCCAATCTCACTCAGCGGTGTTTGAACAGAGCTGAAGGACCCTTCGGGGGATGGGAAAACACGGCACTCGTTTCACAAGAGGGCATCGCTTTCTCCGCACCTAATTGCAGATGGGGGGGGGGGGGTGTTAAAAGTGTTCCAGAGGAGCTATAGCAAAACAGCGACAAGAGTCAAAATTGAATTTCCGCGAAAACAATGTAATCCGCCGGCCCGGGTCAGGGTGAGACGTTATAGAGGTTATTATCTCAACGCTGGGGTTCATTAATCGCCGCGCAGTGCAGCCCGATGACAAGGTTTCCACCTTGTCACAGCTGCCTGGAGCTGCCAGCTGATTTAGTAGGGCTCCTGGCCGCGGTATGTAAACCATTTGCTGCAGGAATGCATAAGCAAGCCATAAAAATAGGATTCAGCCTGAGACACACACACACACAAGACAGATCGCGTAAAACAACGCGGCTCTTCTCTCCCTCGGGCCGGCAGAGGGCTTGGCTCTCCCTGGCAGAGGGGAGCACGCAGGTTCAGAGTTCAGGCCCGGCCTGGATGTTTTGAAGAGGAGCGCGTGTTAAAGTGGAGAATGGATTATAGGAGCCTGAATCTTCTAATCCTCCTCACAAGTAAACGATACATAATATACGACTCTCACGACGAAGGCTTATGGGGAAGACATTTTCACACGCATACAGGCACACATAGGGCCATGCACGTACTCCACAAGCGCACGCAAGCTAATTTGAGCAGTATAAATGCATTTTTTTTTTTTACAATGAAACCTTGTGCATACAAATACAACAATTAACAAATACACTCAATATTGCTTTGCTCAATGGTTTAATGGTTTCATTACAGGCGGTGTTACTGCTGAAATATACTGAAAAACATTATTTGGCACCCACTTGTTTGAGTATATAGGTTGGATTACCTATCTGACAAAAAGAGGTACTGATTTAATCTTCATGTACATACTCTTGCCTCCCGTCTTGGACAATGAGCCAATGAATACACCTTCTTATTTTAATATTATAAATTTCGATCTGAATCTGAATGAGTCTTGGAGTATCTTTTTATCGATATGGGAGACATTTAGAAATGTATCTAGACAATTTTGGGATTTTTTTCAGTGAGGATTTAAGTGATAAGGAATATTTTTAAAACAAATATTTTCTATTTAATTATGACACAATTCTACATTTTTAAAGAAATGTCAAATTTTTGCTGACATTTATCACTAAAATGAAGAGATAATTTTGTCATTTTGTCTGAATCAACGAGGACTCAGAGATGAACTGAGCTGGTCAAGGTTTATTGATGACACAGGGTAGGGAGCAGATACAGGATGTTACAGTGATGATGTCTTACGATCAATGCTCAGTTTTAGCTGTGAACAATGCATTACCCTTTATATCACGCCACAGATTCTCGCCTCGCTGCAAGGCCATGACAACTGGGCAGACTTTATCAAAAGACAACTTGAGGGGATGACACAGAAGAGCCTATCAGAGAACCCTGCTAGACTAGCTAGAGAGTTTTGCCAGACTAGTGTGTGCCCTTGGACCAAGTCGAACCCCTTTGTGTGGGCCCGTGGGCCTGACAGATACAATCTGTCCTCTTCTACAGTTTAAGACAAAAAAGATCATATATGCTTTTTCTTATCTATAGAGGATCAAAAGTAACCTTTAAGTAAAGACAACATTATGCATCCGCTGTGTACAGCTGGTGTTGTCAAGTCAGTCATCTACATTAATATTTGAAACGATGAACACATCTTATGCACACATACCCATGATGGCCAAAACTGCAGGTTCCTCAACGATACCTTTATATATACCAGACGGTAGCCAGCACACTGACATAGCGTGAGCACTGAATAGAACAAGACTCTTAATTCTGCCAATTTACTTCTGTGACCAACCAACAAGACTACATATAGACGTGAATTCATACAGGGTCCGATTGAAGTGGTGAGACAGACATATTTGGCTCATGGAGCCTTCTTTGCTCATCTCTGGTGTGGAGTCTGAACAGCCATTCAAGAATAAAAGTGAAATTGTTCTAATTAACTAGTCTTTCACTTCCCAGCACCGGTCACGACTGATCCTCTTTTATTCAGACCGAGAAAAACCACGGGCGTGCTAGTTTCAGCTCGGTGGCAGACAGCACAAACGCTTTTCATGCAAATGAGGTGAATGTATACACTAAATTACAGCATGTCAGGCTACATAAGGCAGAAACTTGTTGGACAGTTCACAGAAACGACCTCTCAGACGAGCATAGCATGTGTGGAATTAAGAAATAGCAAAATGAATTTCGCCATGAGGGAAATATGATTTCTTAGTTTATGAGGACTGAAAATCCAACTGCCTACATTGATTGGATTAATGTTCATACGTGTTTCGCAGGAGATAAATCAAAACGCTGTTATCACCTGCTGAAAACGGACACAGACAAGACTTAGAGGCTGCATTGCCTCCTGTGAGGCCTAGTGTGCAACAATTTTAAAATGATCGCACGCTATCTTTATGTTGCTGTGTACAGCAGCGTACATGCACTCTGATGCAAGGCAGAGGTCATGTGTTAGAGAGGACATGCCATAAAAAAAAAAAACTCAAGGGGGGAAGGGGGAGAGCAGAGAGCTAGGAGAGGAGGAAGAGGAGGAAGAGGGGGGAGGCTGGCAGTCGTGGATGTGTCTGTTTTTCTTCAGGAGCGAGGCTGCAGAGCGAAGCCGACGTGGAAACGCCGGAGAATGGGAAAGTGTTGCAGAGCAGGGCTGAACCAGGCCCCTAGCTGGGATCCTAACCCACTACTAAACATGGTTTTAGGACAAAATCTTCTGTTCTGTTCTGTTTAGTTCTGTTGACTCCAAAAAAAGTTCTGAGAGGATTTGGTGAGATAGACAAATGTAAAATGTTGCTAAATAATATGTTATGATAAAACAAATTATATATGTTATACTTAAGAAATTCAAAACCAATTGCTAATAACCATAAACACAAGCCTAAAACCGCTCCATTAAAAATTATTGATATTTTCTTTTCTTATTCTTTTGTTTAATGGCAGTTGGTAAATATGTGTGCATCACCACCACCCACTAATAGACCAAGACTCTTTCCATATTCAACAGTTGAAACCAATAAAATGAAATAAATAAGAAATAACATTAACTTTCAACCACTTTTAAGTTATCCATTTTAATTCCCTTATTCTAGAAAGAACACATCAATTACACGTTCCACAGTAGCCAAAAATATGTTCATCATATTTTTAAATATGATGAACAGCAGCCCAGCTGTACATTATGCACAAACGCTCTCTACATTGACCCCATAGATGCCTAGCTTTAATCTTCTGGTTGTCTTTTATTCACTCTGGCCTATCTCATAGTTCATTGGGGGTCACAACCACTTCTTTAAATGGCATAATAGAAAATATTTTAATAACAATACCACCACTGAAAAAAATGCACATTTATTAAAGATAAGTAAAACCAATTTTGAAATCTTGAAAACATCTCACAAAACCATCTTGCGACCATTTGATCTCTTTGCACTATAACTACAGTACTACCTACTACCAACTAATAGAATGGCTACAAATCCCACTATACACTACTACAACCACATTCACTTCTTTAGACTCTTTGAACACCTGAACACTCCATTGCATTTCTTCTGAAAAACAAGGATGTCCATAGAAAAACTGTGTTAATTTATCTAGCAAAGATGTCAAGCTAGCTGGAGACAGCTACGTCTTTCAAACAAATACAGTTATAAAGTGATAGGAACAGATTTCTGTATGTTATCATAACATCAAAACATAAAGGTTACACAGTTTTATAGACGGAAGATGTGTTTTCATGCAGAAAAATCTATGCAGAGAAAAGTTCACCATGTGCACAGGGATGTCGCTGTGACCCCAGGTTTATTAAGAGAAATTCTTACCAGAAATTTGACATAAATGGTAATTCTTTCCTTCTTTTCTTTTCTGAAGAGAAGGTTGGATTTTTCCTAGTTCTTACTTTAATGGAATGCAGCATAACTTACCTGGTAATGGTAAAGGTCATGAAAAAAAACAACAACATGCTCACTCATTTTATGTCATTTAAGAAACTATTAGTACCACCTTAAACCTCCCTCCTCATTTACTCTATACAAGCTAAAGCGTTTATCTATGTGTGTGTATGTGTGTGTGTGTGTCCATACAGTTGGACCCATGGCTGATTTCAGCACCATGCTGACCTGGAGTGCTAGCACCAGCAGGGCTTAGCCCAGATTGACCCCGAGGCTCTCTGCTCCCTGTTCCCACGGACAGCTCCTCCATGAGGCCTGACCTGACCGACTGCAAGGCATTCTGGGCAGATTTATGTCCTGGCCGCAGAATTACGCCTCACCGCTGCACCTCCGCTGCAGATAAGGCTTACACTCAGAAATATTTACAATAGATGGATGGGTAAAGAGCTTATCTTTCTTTAAAGCAACAAACGTTTTCACATAAAGAAATGTTTGTTGAAATGTTTCATGTCTATTTATGTCTAATTGAGGTAATACAATAATAACTCCAATAACAACCAGGGGCGACGCCAAGGGAGTGGCTGGGAGGGCCTGATAAAATTGCTGCCCCTCCCCCCCCCCCTCATGGGCCCTCCCTCGCAAGTCGCATATGCCTAATATGCTTCTAGCTGATATTTTACATTAGGCAGCTACTATACATTTAAATCAATAATGTATATTTTTCATAATAGTTCATGTGAAAGAAAATAACAAATGCACAGCCAGCCAGACGCTTTTGACCGTCCGTCTCTGCGTCACACTCCGTCCCACTCCGTCACACTCTGTCACACTCTGGCAGTGCACAGTGCACTGCCAGATGGAAGTCTGCCTCATGCAGTCCCTCCAGGATCTTGCGATTGCAATAATTCTCGCCAGTTCAGCCAATCACCACATTATTATGAATGGCTTCTAATTCCCACATTTCCGCATATTTCCGCATTAAAACGAATCTCAAGAGAAAAGAAACAATCAATATCCTATCAAGAGCCATGACTCTAAGGCCAATCAATGTGATGGACACACCATTCACATGATCACCTGTCTGTTTGCAATCTTCATTAAGTAACCTAGTCACATTTACCCACCAAAAATAACAGTCAAAGAAAGGGGCTAAGGAGCACCCAAATGCGCTCCATGAGAGTGGGGGTGGCCAACTTCTTTGCATTCCGTGCAACTCGGTGGTGGAACACAAACGTAAATCCTCCATTAAACATTGGTAAAATTGGTTTAATGTTTGCATATTTGTATATTCAGGCATACTTAACTCACAATCAGAACGTGCAAAGAAGACCATGATTACGATTTACCCGATGTGCTTGCTAAAAGACACAGCATCAGGCAAATAAAGCTGTAATTAAAAGAATGTAGCCTAATAAAGCAGGGTTATGAATAAGTTGTGAGTAGGCTATAGTAAAATGTACATGATAATGCTTTTTTTGTTTTTAGTTTTGGCCTTTACTGTATATTTATTTTCAAAAAGACAGCAACAGGCGAATAAAGCGGCATTGAAAAGAATGTAGCCTAATAAAGCAGGGACATGTATGTAGTCTATCTATTGGATTTATTAAATAGGCTACCATAAGCTTAGAAAGATTTGAAGTAGCTTTTATGATAATGTGCCAAGTGCCACCCCAATACAATGTCTGGACCTAGCTGGCCCCCCCAGTAGAAAATGTCTATCTACGCCCCTGCTTGCAACTAAAATCAGTTCTGCATTAACCTCGTGTCTAGGTGCGGCATTCACAGAAAAATTACATCAGCAGCTCAAACTGCAGTAGGTCACTGCAATGACCTCATTGACCCATGCGTTCTATTGTGTTTGGTTTTTAATGAATCACTTACCACTAACTTGTTTATTTCACCAAAGTACCAAAAGCTGGGAAGTGAACTATTTAGGTTTCTGTATTGCACTCGTGCTTTCTCAGATTATCCACATTTTGTATGCACTTCTTTCTTGTTAGTGTCATTGCTAGGACAAGCACCTATCTGATACAGTGCTGATAGTCATCACATTTATCAAATTAGATAATACTCTTGGATGCCTTCCAAATGGGCCAACACCAAACAGGTCAGATGTGGTTATGATAAGCATCCAATCAGAGCTCACATTGCGGTAATAATCATCCAATCAAGTGTCTGAGAGCTTGTCAGTGCCTTCCAGAAGCTGATCTGACACTATCACAAGGCCTGATGCCAGCAGACACATCTATTTTGGGTTCTCAGTAGATAGTAAGAACTTTCAAACAGCAACAACTTTTAAAACAACTTTAACTAAATTGAGCAACAGTAAATGTTGTATAATTTTAATAATATCTGACAGCGCGACATCTGTAAACATTTGACAGAATATGCTTAGCATATGGATGTACTGTATACAGTATGTACCACTCTGTTGTATACATTATATTTTACAGTACAGTTAAAAGTTAAAAGTTAAATCCTAAAACTGTTTCATTTTAAGGTCTTACTGTACTTCTTAAGGTGTTGCCAATTTTAACCATTGCCCAGAAAAGAATAGAAAGGCATGAACAATAAGTGTTCCCTTAAAAATATAGATACTAACTTTGGGTAATAATGTTTTGTTTTGTTTTTTACAAATCTAAACTGCATGTCATAGTGGAATAGAACCTTCACCAAGGCGGAACAATAGAGAACCAAAATATATTAATTTCCCCTATAGCAAACTTTTAACAAAAGCTTTGATTAATACCTGCCACCAATTGTCTATATAGAGCATTCAATGCCAATGTTTACTCTGTCTCTCATGTCAAAGAAATATTCAAAAGGTCACCGATTTCATATTGAGTTGTCCTTCTCCCATGGCTACTCTTTCCATCAAATTTTTTGAGCTATTAGAGACAAATAGACAAACACTGTGAAAAACATAACCTCCTTTGCAGAGGTAATAACAATGATGCAACTATAGTTTTTAGTTCTTGGAGTATTCTGGAGCTCTGTTGAACACTCCATCTCTTCTGTCTGTCTGCCTGTCCACTAGATACCTCAATCCAAAGCACTTTACAATAGCACTGGTGAAGATCATTTCTATATAGTATACTGTATATTATTCGTATAGGTGGTCCCCACCGGAAAATAAGCCCCTACCCTGCATGTTAACCTCCCAGAGTGCCTTGCAGGTAAAGCTAATGACCGACCTCACATCTGTGGCCCATTCATTGGTTTTAATGAGCAGGGGAGAGAAGAGGAACTGTTGTGAATGAATGGACAAGCATAGCCTTTAACAAGCTGTTTCTACCTTTAAAAGCCTGGGAGCCAATTAGGTCAGTGGGCACAATGACCCAACACCCTTAGACCCGTAATACACAACAGGTTTCTACACAGGACAGCCTCAAATTATCTTACATTACCAGTATTGATTTTCTATTATAGCTTTATTAGCTTTGTTCCAAAGTGTTGTCAACCCTAATCCAATCATGCATGTCATATACAATATGATGTGTTATATACACCACAGATAATAAGGATTATTTCTGTATGCAAATATATAAACCTATACACATTATCTTAAATATTTGCACTCAGAACTGGTCACCCACAAAACCATTTATTTTTCATAAAACATAAATACAAATGAGACGATACGGTTAGGTTCCTGTTTTAGATTGAACTTTCATGAAAATGATCTCATAACATATATATCAACAACCATAAACCATTAGCCATCAAATATACAACAAACTAAATTCCATAATTTTTCCATCATCATTTGAAATCATCTTGGTGCCCTATAATAAGCTACTGTACCAATATCAAATCCATAAGAAAAATATGTAGACAATATTGATGTGTCCTCTGTTGAATAACACAGATATACAATATGGCGATATGTCTATTTTGTGTTTTACAATTCGTTGAACAATAAAATACATTTTTAGCCAGCTGATGTTGTGTCAGTCTGGTGTGTGTGTGTTTATGCAGCCCTCTGGGCTACTCTGATACAAAGCAGCCACCTTTCGTTAAACCTGCTGCTGTGAAATCATTAGTGCCAGGCCTGCTGGTGGTCTGGTGTGTGTGTGTGCATGTGTGTGTGTGTGTGATCATACATATACTGTATATGACCAGCGGACTCAAAAGAGATTCATGCTGTCCACCTGACTGTCTCCCCAACTGAGGTTGACAGAGATTGACATATCCACACGGAGAGATGAGATTGAATTTCTGATTTCTTTCAGGTGTGTCTATATTTCAGCTTGTGTATTCTCCCTGAACAGTGTGTTGTAAGTCATTAATATAATGACTTATTAGAAATTAAATTCTCAGACTGACATCTCCATGGTTGACTGGGAAACCTCTCTCTCTCTCTCTCTCTCTCTCTCTTTCTACACCTCCTCTCTGCTCCTCTTGTCTACATTCCAGCTGCTGCTCTTATCTTTATGGGTGGAGGACACTTGTATATCAGGCCTGAGATGATGCTTATACTGGGAGCTCTGGTGAGACAAGAAGAGAGAGAGAAAGAGAGAGAGAGGTTGCCTAGTCAACCATAGAGATGTCTGTCTGTGATAAGGAATGCTATCACTGCAGACTTCAACCTGTGGAATAGAATTTTGGGCGCATGTGTTTATGTTAGTTGTTGATGAGTGTACCCCAGTCATCTTCATAGGGCCTCAACCCAAAGGTCCTATATTGGATGTCTTCGACGCAACCTATGTATCAAAAAAACAACAAAGATCTCTTTGATTGATAGGATGTAGTTGATATATGATAATAGCTTCACAAAATAGACACACATATAAATACAAACATGCACCTTTTATTAAATAAAATACACCACAATAATAATAATTAAAAATAATAATAATAGTAATACACTTAGTGTATTATTAGTCCCATATTAGTCCTATATATACACTTATATATTTATATATACACATGTATATATGCTAACCATAATCTTCGTGTATTCCCTAGAATTACGAGTTGGGATTCGCGTGTAACTACGTGGCACAGGCATGGTTGCACGAGAGAGAGGCGGGTTGAGGTGGCTCCATCATAATAATAAACAGAGGACAGAAGAGGAGAGAACGGCATGCGTGCTACAGAGCATTTTCCATGTTAAGCGTGTTAGGGTTTTGGATGAGGGCTGTTTATTTGAAAAGTGTAGAATCCAGAATAAATATTCTGAAGAGGAGGAAACGGCGCTATTGAAAAATCTACATGATGACACAAACGATTAGGAGGAGAATTCATAACAAGGCCAAGATGGCTGCTTATATGACCTATTTTGGTTGTTTCGCCCAGCGCAGCTGACAGGGGGAGAGAGGGGGGGAG
>JAODLI010074482.1:0-13144 GCA_027575585.1 Percopsis omiscomaycus | reverse complement strand
TATTTAGTTTTGGGTTTTTGTACCTTCAAATGCCCTCAAGTGCATTTATCATTTTTGGCACTCTCAGACAGACATTGGCCAACCTTCTAAACCCACAGTTATGTTTTACAGCCAGTTGCCAATGTAGTGTTGTTGTATTTTGTTTTGTACAGGCCGGTGACAGTGACGAGGCCTGGGCAGAAGTTTCTGTTGTGGTGCTGACTGTCATCTCTTAATATGAACCTGGCGTGCCAAATGATCTCCACCTAGACCCGGTATCAACTGCAATCATTATAGAGGGAGATATTGTCATGTATGATATCCAGAACTTACCTCATGCAATTTGCCTCTTGTTTGGGCTTTCCTATGCTGTTCACTTTAACTACCCTAAAGCAATGAAAACACTTTGACCTTCATTCAAAGAGTGATGCTTAGTTTGGGAGAAAAAAAACTCCCACCAAAACTCCCACTGGTTATGAAGAAGTTATTGTTATCTGTATAATGTAAAGCCTCCAGTACATGTGAATGTGATTACTTTACTGTGGTCATTTGAAAGAAAAAATATCAGGCAGGATTTTTTTAGTTCTACGTGCTGATATTGTTCCAACATGTTCAGTATTGGCTGAAATGTATACTCTCATTTACATAGTGGTCTGCAGAAGTGTAATGACCATTGTTTTAAACCAGCACAATACACTTTTGAACTGGCGCAATGTGTAAAGACCTCTAAATAAAAAGACACAGTTAAACGTATGTCACTACCACGATTTAATATGTGTTACTATTTTTGGAGAATGGAACCTGTTTTTTGTAATGGATATTTTCAACACTTGATTTACATAAGTAAAAATTACTTGGTATTTTTAAGGCAATCGGTTTGCATGGTTTTAACAAGTAAATTGGATGACTGTTCAAGTAAATACAACTGAGAATTTCTAAGTTGCAGGAAATGTAACATTAGTTATCCCAACTTAGGTTGGATAGTATTGTAAAATAGCAACTGTGAGTAGTCTAAACTAAGAGTACTTCTAAAGTAAGTTTTCAAGTACACTCTACTGTTATTTAAAGTTACTAAAACTCAAGTCTTAGTGTGCTAAACTAACTTAGCATTTGTAAGTACAACATATAATACTTACTGCACTTTACTTTGTTTTTTTTAAGGCAATAGGTTTGCATGCTTTTTCTAAGTAAAGTTAACTAATTTGAATTTACCGTGTACATATAGTTTTGTTTTTTCAAAGAGAAAATAGTTGAATGAATTTGGAAAGATGTAGTTAGTGAATGCATTTTGTGCTAGAGCAATGAAAAATTATAGTTGGGTCCACTGTTGTGACTGCAACAACTGACTGTTGAAGAGTTTTGAAAGAGATCTCGGTATTGAATAATGTGTCCTATCGATCGTAAAAAAACAAAATGTTGTGGTAGAAATGTAACGAGCTTTGTTGTGTGGGTTATTTACCAACACATCCCCTGCCGATACATTTGAATAGCCAATCGCAATGATTAGGTTAGCACGCAAGCTTGCGGCTGCCTCTGTGTAGAGTGAGAAGCAAGACGAATGCATAGCAACACGTCAAAGTGATGTCGGCACTAGGTCAAATAGACAGGGAAATTCTCTAACTTTCGTATCATGCATTTTCTACTGTTTTGTGCATGTTGTCATGTTTAAAATTTCAAAGCATTTTCTTATATTAACCACAGCATATACGCACGCAATTCACCAACAGGGGTCTAGTGGAGAAAACAGGCTTCGTGAAACACAAGGCCTATTGTGTGGCATGCATGGCATGCAATGACCAGTAATTACTGGATCACCCGTGATTAATTAAATAGGTTAGAAATTAATAATAAAATTATGTGTTTAATAGTCTAAAAGAAGCAACAAAAATGGCTGGGTTAAGGATTACATAAATTAAGCTTTTTTGGTTTCTGCTTTTTTATTTATTTTATAGAATTGATGTAACGCTGAGTGGTTAACAAGTCGAGGTGCAAGCGCAGAGAAGCACAGAGACGAGGTATGCAGGTGAACCACGAGCGTAAACTCTGAATTTTATCAAAAACACAAGAGAGTATACCTTCACGCGGTAGCGTGAAAACAATAACCAACAATTCCCCTCATCTGCCCCTTCGGTTATATAGGAGCGACAGGAGGGCAGATGAAGGGGGACCGCGCCTGGGGACCGGGAACCACCGGCCTGAGGAGAGACACATGGAAGGTTGGGGCAATCCGGCTGTATTCTACGGGCAAGGCTAACGTGTAAGCGACCTCGTTTACCTTCCGGAGGACCTTGAAAGTCCCCACATACCGGGGTCCCAACTTACAGCAAGGCAGGCAGAGGGGCAGGTCCCTGGACGACAGCCAGAAACAATCCCCTGGGCGCTTCGGAGCACTGGCAATCCGCTTGGCGTTTTGGTGCGCTCTGCGGAAGCTGCCGGTGGACGATTGGCGGTGGACGATTGGCGGTGGACGATTGGCGGTGGCTGATCTGCGCGTATTCCGCCCAGGGGAGCAGCCGATCCCACTCTCCCGGCTGGTCATGGCAGAATGCCCGCAGATACCTACCCAGCTCCTGCACCGTCCGTTCAGGCAGGAACCGGACAATCTTAGAAAACCGGTCGATGACGACCAGGACCACCGTGTTCCCCTCTGACGATGGTAGGTCTGTCGCGAAGTCCAACGCGAGGTGGGACCAGCATCGCTGAGGCACAGGTAGTGGAACCAGCTTTCCCCCACGGGAGCCGTGCGCGAAGCTTTAGTTTGAGCACATACCGGGCAGCTATCCACGTAGGCGTAGATGTCCGTATCCATGCGAGGCCACCGAACCCTAGAAACCGTTGCTGTTGTTTAATGGTATTCTGCGTTGGCCATGACCTGACTGCCTCCACCTTTTGCTCAACCATCCTCGTTCCGCGCT
This sequence comes from Percopsis omiscomaycus, assembly GCA_027575585.1. Taxonomy (NCBI): domain Eukaryota; kingdom Metazoa; phylum Chordata; class Actinopteri; order Percopsiformes; family Percopsidae; genus Percopsis; species Percopsis omiscomaycus. Next base: position 10,250 of record JAODLI010074482.1, on the reverse strand, counting down.
GGTCGATCTCATAGCCCAGGAGGGAGAAGGCCGCCTGGTGGAAGACGCACTTCTCGGCCTTGACGTACAGGCCGTGGTCTAAGAGGCGTGCGGAGCACCCTCCGCACATGCTGGACGTGGTCATCCAAGGTGGTGGAATACACGAGGATGTCATCAATATAGACCACGACCTGCCATCCAACCATGTCCCGGAGTACCTCGTCAACGAGCGCCTGGAACACAGAGGGCGCGTCTCCCTGCTGTGTCAGGTTGCGGCGCAGGTGGTGGAGGAGCTGCAGCTGCAGGTCACCGCTCTCTGGACAGGAGGAGCTCCACTATCCCGGCGAGTCCCAACATTTGTCGCTCCAGCTGAGCGAAGCGATCTTCTGTTACCTCTTCCATGGGTAGCGGGGTATTCTCTGCTGTATCCATCTTACGGTCGGTTATTCTGTAACGCTCAGTGGTTTAACGAGTCGAGGTGCAAGCGCAGAGAAGCACGGAGACCAGGTATGCAGGCGAACAGCGAGCGTAAGCTCAAAAACACAAAGCACTGAAGAGTATACCTTCACACGGTAGCGTGAAAACAATAACCGACAATTCCCCTCATCTGCCCCTTCGCTTAAATAGTAGCGACAGGAGGGCAGATGAGGGGATTGACGACAGGTGCGCTGGAGATTTAGGGTGCGCTGAATATGTGGGTTAGGGTTAGGGTTAGGTGGCTTAAAACACCGGCGAGCCCGATCGGGGGAGGGCGATGTCCTCAGATGTTACAACTAAGGTTTGTTAGATGCTGAGGTGGGCCATTACAATCACAAACCACTGTAACAGTTTGCTCCAGTTTATTTATATATCATGAAAATATATACAGTATATATTGTACATTTATATATTAGGTCCCCAATTTAGATGTGTTTGGGAATTTAATACAACTCCTTAATTTGGATGGTTCCTTTCTCCCCTCCAGGCAAAAAGAAAAGTTAAACACTATAGCAGTGTCTACTTTAGATCTAAGCAGAGCAGATTACTTTTACATGATCCCCCTAAGTACTGCATGATTCCCCCTTTTCTAGAATGTCCCTTCCCCCACTGGCAGAAGAGTTAAACCCTCAGCTATTTCCTACCAGAGACGTTAAAGATGATAAGTGTTGCCTCTCTTCATGGCACACAGCATTAAGCAGACATATTGGATTGGATTAATGCTGCTGCGATGGACAGGCCCCACATGGCTGGTAGACACTTATCAAGTGGTTCCCTGGTGTGTGTGAGTGTGTGTGTGTGTGTGCATGGTCTCACACCCTATCATCCTCTGTCCCCGCCCGGGCATGCCATCCATTCACTGCGAATCAATGCCCTGCCAATAGCAGAAATGGATTTTTGAGCATGTTGCAGAATAAGATATTCAGGGCCGAGTTTGTCTGATTTGTCGGTATGCTGCCGGACTATGAATACACCACAAGGTTGGAAGCCTCAGAAATGGAGAATGGCACACAGGAGGGCAAAGTGTATGTATGCAAAAGTGGATGCCGGGTTTATGCCCTCTGGCTAACATGCGTCTTCGGGGAATCTGAGGCCGGTACAGAGTAAATGATTGAAGGCCAACGCTGAGTCAAGCGCTGGGTCTCAATTTGTTTCCTTGCATGTTGAAACATACATCTCTTTAGGTATTAATGGTTTTTCTTAAATCACACCTGGTCTCTGAGTCTTGTTCCCTGTCATCTGTATACGACAACATAAATGGATGAATAAATCCCTTCTGGGGTTGTATTTAGTGTGACTTTTTCCAAGTCAAACGTTCAGATGACATTCACATTGACCCACAAGGAAAGTCTTTCTAAGTTCCACAACAATGCGCCCCCTCCATTCCCTTAAGCCTTATTTTACTCTTCAGCGTCTAATAAAAGCTTCAGAGCATTAGCACAAGTAAGAGATGGACTGGATAGAACGACTAATGTGTTTTTTCTCCTCCTCCTGCCAAAACCTTTCAGAAATGTACCCAATAAACGCACCACAAATGGATGCATAACAAAATGCATTAGGTTAACAAGTTGGTGGGTCAAAACTGAAACAAAAAAGTTTTCTGTCTCTGAGAATTTGGACAGAAAGAGCAGAATCGAGAGAGGAAGAGCGATAGAAAGGGTGGGGGGCATGAATGGCACTTTTATATTCTCGGTTTTGGACTCAAATGGAAAGTTACTGTGAACAAAGGTGGTTCCCAGTATAACAGAGTTTATTGGTATTCATCCACGGCAGAGAGCAGCCATGGGGTCAGGAGCAATCAGTTTGCTGTGGGCTCATCAAAAGGAGTTCAACATCTGAGTTCAGCATCTTTCCATTTCCACCATTTTTTGCATGTTTGTGTCTCAGGCTGCAATTAATTGCCAAACTATCCACCCATAACAATTTATGTCTCTGACATCTGGACTGCAGTCAAAGTCAGTTCTTCATAAAAAAAATTCATTCATTGAATTTCAAATAGTGTAGAACACTGGCCAAGCTCAATATACAGTACACTACAGATATACCTAAAGCGATTTTAAATGCAGGAATAGGAACCAGTCCTAATCCATTTTATGATGCCAATATAATGATGGAAGCATATCAATAAAGAATCTCCACAAAAGATGTGTTGCTGACCACGTTATCTTTGAGTAATAAGTAATAGCTCTCACAGTATGCTCATATTGATGCTCCACTTTTCATTGAGGCTTATTTTGTAATGTTGGCCACAAGGAACAGAATTGATTTTACGTGGGTCCCCGTTAACATGCACACATCAGGAGTGTGCCAAGAAAAAGTTTTGCAGGATGATAGTATTTCTTACATAATAGCCCTTTTAACAACACTTATTAAACACTTCATATAGAGTGGGGCCAGGGCTCTCTTCAACAGTTATTTGTTGCAGTCCTATTTTACTTCCACCTAAAAAGAGGTTTATAGAGCACCCTGTTCAATTTCCAAATGTTCTTTTGGGAGCAACCCTCAGTTCTGAATTAGGGAGAGGACAGTAAAGATTCGGGCTTTTACTATCCTCTCCTTAATTCACTTAGATTCAGCATTAAATAGACCTTTTTTTGTGATATATTTGACAGCTCTATAAAACTTCACAGTTACACAAGAGAGAAAGATGGGTAATTCTCTATTAAAAAGACATTTCATAACACAGGGACTTCATTCATAAGGTTAAGAAATGTGTAGAATGTATACACAAAGCAAGTTTTCACTAGCTTTTAGACTATTCTGGGAAGTATTTCAGCTGTCTGCACTCTACAAATATCTTGATTTTGAAATCCTGCATGTGCGTGATGACTTAATTTTTACACTTCTATAAATCACCACTGATTTGAGATATAATTAGTCGTGCTTCTAATGTTTCAAACAGAGACGGGAGCCACCTGCAGTTTATTCATTAGGTTTTATTCATCCACAACATTATGGTTCTACAGCATCAGTGTCTATTCATCACACCTTTTTTCCCACTATTCAGCTCCTTAGAAAAGAAAGACAACAGACAGAGCAATGGAAGAATAGACAGTCCCTGCCAGGCATTACTGAGCTATCAACACTGTCTTGTAAACATCTTAAGTACTCTTATCAACATCAGGCACACAAAAAACACATTTTCTGAAAAGCCAGGTCAAAAAAGTGAACCGGATCAGTCTTAATCCATTTGTAGGACCGTGAATGACTGCTTTAAAAGCTTCCCAACTGGGGCTGAAATATTAATATTTTGCGGCTGAGGAACATTACCAGAGTGAAGCAACAATAATTATTAATGAATCTCATTTTTAGACCACTATGCTGGATGTTCAAAGTGCCTGTGACCTTCAGAAATGGAAAGCAAAGCACATGTCGGGAGTCAGTAGACTAGAAATGAGCAATCTGCTACAATTCTCCCATTGCAGTTGGTGCTCATCTTTCTGATTTGTTTACCTCAGTAGTTGTGCTCTAAATGACTTATTCATGAGTCAAACCATGCCACCTCTGAAGATGCTTTGCTGCTGATCAGCCCTTCTTTCCTCATTGACTCCTTGGGCTAGGACATCCTTTCAAAGAACCAGCATCAATTCTTTGTCACACAGTGACATTGTTTGATATAGCATGAGATCTTTGAAAATAGCAGCGTGTTTCACAAGCCTCACTCCGGGCACGCTGGATTGGTTTGCCACTGTATGCTGCATGACAAAACCTTTCAAATCAATAATCAGGAGATTTTGCCTATGAACCAACCCCCCCACACCCCCGCCTTCCCCCCTTCAACAAGTAATCATTTGAGAGCATATATACTGCGATGCATATAAGTTGGCAGATAACCAAGTTAGCTGTTCCTCAAATTGAAATTCCAGACGGTGTTCAATGCAGTTCCATGCAAATAAGTATATCTGTAATTGACCTCACATCCAAGCAGCGCCACTGGCCTAGGAGGATAATTATGAGGGCAGTCAGGCTAATGATGTCTTTAAGTTTCAGTCCGTAGCTCAGCACTGTCAACTTTGACCTGCAGAAGAGTTTGCAAATGATATAATTGTGAAAAGTTTAATTAAGCTCTAATGCACAGCCTGGGGAATAATTGCAGCATGGTCGGTAGTCTTTTAGTTGAGTCTGCGTATGCTTAATATGTGATTTATCTCACTTCTCACAAACTATTAGCATTTGTCTCCTGTCGTGAGTTGTTGCTGAATAATGACAAAAAATCACAGTCAGAAAACCATTTTATTTATACCTAATCTGCTTTGTCCTTGCCGTTCATGAGCAAGAAATTAATGTAGAAATGGTGGTTACATTTGCATTTTAAGTCCAATTAGAAAAAGGAAGGCTTGAGGTATTGGTGTGATCTATTTTTGGCTGGTGGCCCCATGTCATGTATTTCCAGTAACCCTGACCCTTGCTAAAACAAACAAGTACATATCGGCCTATAGTACATTTCAATCTAGAAATGAAATCTAGAATCAATCTAGAAATGAAATATATGCTAGTCTAGATATTAGGACACATCTGTTTTATCAAGGGGCAGGTGCACTCTAGAGGATCTCTTCACCAATGCTCTTCCTTTTGAACTCACTTATAGATGTACCTTGTAGCTGTATCCATCAGGGGAAAGAAAGATGAACTAACCGCATAGATAATTGGACAGCACACATTTTCCCCTGTTGTCCCTATGAAGCAAATTCATCATTTTCAATTACAAAGTTCCTGATGCTCTGAAAAATGCTGATGTTTACATTTCCACATCAGATTTATTCACCTGAGATAAACAAATAATGTTTGTTTCTGACTGTGGTGCACCGTAAACTATGACCTAGACTGTTTTGCATATAACACGCTAAGTAAGTGAGTCCACCATGTATATTTATGATGCATGGTGGTGGTCATCCTGTTGGTTGTTAAATGTATTGGTGGGAGCTTGACACAGTCTCTAACTCTGCAATCTATGGTTTTATAAAAGGGCTTTAGTGAGCAAAAAAGTCAATGTACTGTATCTGTAGTGGATTAAAAGATGCTACACACTATTGCCTTTCTGCCCTTGCTCTGCACGGCGTTTATTCACTGTGTTACACGTTTCAATCATAATCGTGTCATTGTGGCTGTTGTGGGTTCTCCCCGCCGTCGTCAGCCTCGCGGCATGTCCGTCCTTTTACCTCTCCAGCTCTGCTTCCTGGGCTTCCTGTCACCGTGGGGAAGGTGATTAGACACCTGTCCCCAATCCCCAAATCCCGTGAACCACACCTCCCAACCCACTCCAATGCAGACAGCGCCAAACCACGCCCACACCTACACAGTATCATTCCATTTTTGTATTGAATATATGAAAGGATTCGGATCAACAAATTGTGTTCCTTCAGAGCTGGTATAAGAACTCCACAGGAAAGCGGAGTGAGTAGCATCAGCCAAAACACCATAGCAAATAAATAGTAAATTCAACCCGAGGGCTCAACCCTAATACATCCATGGCTAAACCAGGTGTTGTTGCACGTTTGTTAAAATAGGACTCCAGCCCTCTATGATCCCTTCTGATAGCAGGTTGAAATAAATAGATTAAAAGGATTTAAAATATTCTGCTTCAAAACCCTCCCCAGTAGTGTGTTTTCGTGTAGCCCCCCTCTGTATAAAGTATATTCAAATGTCATTTTTGGAGTGAATTCTTGGAGATACCAAAATCATGAGAGTGGTACTAGTAAGCCACCATTAGACAGGGCTGTCAACCTTGGTGTCAATTCAGTAAAGCGGAAAATGGCAAGTTCAGCCTAGCTTTAAATAGATCCAGGTCTGTTCACCATCCATTGTGCCTGCACACCAGCAGTGTCTCCATCGGAGGGGGAGGAGATATGGTTGTGGAGAGAGCCGACCATTGTTGTCCATGTAGTGTCCAGGTCTATACGGCAGCATCTCCCCCTCGGCCACACTCTCAAAGAGACGCATGTCAGTGGGTCTAGAGCATAAGCATTCCTAGCTATGGCTGATAAAATGCCTGACTATAAAAATAGGTTTTAAGTTTGACTTTGAAGGTCGCTACAGTAGTAGCACACCTAACCTCAGGGTATTCCAGAGGACTGGGGCACGGTATGAGAAAGCTCTAAATCCTGCTGATTTATTTTTAACTTTAGGGATGAATAACAAGTCGGCATTCTGTGAGCGTAAGCATCGAGGTGGTACATATGGTATCACTAGTTCAGATAATTAGGAAGGTGTCAATCCATCTATTGCTTTATAGGTGAGTAGGAGGATCTTAAAGTCATATCTGAGATAAATTGGTAGCCAGTGGAGATCAGCAAGGATAGGAGTTATATGGTCAAACATTCTAGTTGTAGTAAGATTCTGGAAGCAGCATTCTGAACCATCTGAAAACTTTTTATACTCGTTCTCAGAAGTAGTAGTCTAGACGCGTTGATACAAATGCATGAATTAGAGTCTCTACATCACCCACAGATAGAATTGGTTGAATCTTTGCGATGTTACGGAGATGGAAGAATGCAATTCTAGTAATATCTTCAATGTGTAACTCGAAAGGGAATGTATAGTCAGAGTTCAGAAGCAGAAAGTTTAAAGGCATCCATTGTTTGATTTCCAAGAGACATGACTTCACGACTCTGAGGATAGACTGGTTACTTAATTCTAATGTCATATAAATCTGGGTATCATCAGCATAACAGTGAAAGCTAATGCCATATGTAAATACGATATCACTCAATGGTATATGCTGGCAGCTATTGGTACATTTCTGATCCTTCTGTATGGATTTAATTGAGATTGAGATATGAATTGTAATTTTAATTAGATAAAATTAGTTGGACAGTGCAGATGTATACGAGACTATCATCAAATTACATTTATCCATGCCTCGGGCTAATACAAGAACAACCGTTAGAAGGAGTTGGTTCCTGGATAAGCTGAGAAAAACCGAACATATCAATAATAGTCTCAAATGCCATATTTAGAGGATCGGATGGGGAGTTATTGAATATTAAAGTCTCCTATTATTAATATTGTGTTACTATGTTAGAAAGGATTTCACTAAATTCATCTAAAAACTCTCAATATGCTCTTGGGGGACAATATATTACAGCGAAATAAATGGGCTCAGGGCTGGAAGACCACATTACAAGTACCTCAAAAGACTCTTTTAAATTAATATTAGAGTAGATGGACGCGCAACATGGGAACTAACAGTGTGGCAGGAATTAATTTGGTTTTAACCAGGCCTAACAGATCTAAGATATGTTCTCTGATTAGATCATTTACTTAAAGAGCTTTGGGTGGGAGTGATATAATATTAATGAGGCCAACCCTCATATTGTTAGTGTTATTTTGTACTATAAGCCGGCCTCCGGATGTTACTCTTGAAGATATGTAATTAGAAAATGTATTATGTAATATGTAAATTTGTACATAGGAACATGTGGTGCATTATAGACAGGTTTCTTGTTTACAAACAGTTCTTCGTATGCGCATTCAGGGGGCAAAACAACTTTGCTAGCTGGTCAGAACAGTGTAGTCAACCGTTGTAATCAACTTAGATTTCACATTGTTTGTTGACTCAATAAAAAAATTCAAAGTTTCAGAGTTGGATCTGTTAGTTTGTTTGTCATTTGCATATGAATTTAACATTATGTAAAATCTTCAATTGATCAGTTTGCTATTCAAATAAATGTTGAACATCTCCATTCATCCTTTTGGAGGTTGGTGCAGTTTACTGCACAGCTCCATCTTTGCTTTGGAGCTTGGCTCTGCTAGATATGCCGTGAAGAGGGCTGCTTTCTTCCCCCTCTCTGATGACGTTGCACAGAAACCCGTTTATGGCCTCAGTGTTTCCTATTCTTCTGCTACAGGCAGCAGCACAGATTTAAAAGTCAGATTTTAGATTTCTTGGTACCATTAGCTGGCACTGTGCCCTGAGATTTGATATTATACAATTAGTTGAAAAGTATTATACCTGTCAGAGAATATGACGTCTATAGACATTAGGCAGTTTACTGTACTGTATGTCAGAATAATGATCTTGTACTGTATGCAATATTATACAGTATATCAGCCAATAATTATACTCTATATCCAAATACTTCAATCATTATCCTCAAGTGAAGCGATTAGTTATTCAAATTGTGCACAAATTGGGTATACTGTTCTGGTCCCTGACTGCGTTGTACTGTATGGGTTTTTGGCTGTTGTGTGTATGTCTTGCGTTTCTGCTGATCTGCACCCACACAAATTCATCAACTTATTTAAATAGCAATAAACTTAAACTTGAATGCTCTATGTCACCCTCTGCATAATAAAGGACAGTACATATAAGAGAATGACTGCAAACAAAAGATGAGATGAGGCAGCTATCACTTTGAAACTTCAAAAAAAAAAAAAAGACCACATGTTTAAAAAAAAAACAAAATGGTAAAACAATGCAAAATCCTTTAGAGTGTGACTGTGATTGCAACCTCACGAACAGTGATTGCTTGTTGTTTCCCAGTATTGATGTGCCCTGAGTAATGACATTCTGATGTGGATTGTACAGTATGTGGCTTGCCATGAAATATGAGCAATTACACATCTTATTCTTCCAAATTGGTTTCAAAGAATACTTGTGAATAAGTCCTGGGGGCTAGACTTAAAATGGTTATAAAATATTGAGAGAGAGACACACATATGCACATGAACGCATACACACACACACACACACACACTTCATACAGTACAAAGACATAAAGACCTTTAAATTAGATATATATCACTACTGGGTCATTGTTTAAATGGAATATGTCACCAGTCATATTTCAAGTGTCTCTTCCAAATTAATCTAAGCATGTAGAAGTGCTGGCACAAAGGTAGCCAGGAAATCCTCTAAGCAGGAAACACAGTCTCTTTGAGTTAATCAGATCAGAGCTATCCAAGTAAAAATAGCTTAATGTAAACTAGAGCTCTCCCATGTGGTTGAACAGCCTTGGTCAATATTGTTTCTTTTACCACAATTACGCTCACCAGCCAGGTAAACCTTTTCAACTGCTTGTTAACGCAAATATCTAATTAGCCAATCACATGGCAGCAACGCAATGTATTTAGGCATGTAGAAATGGTCAAGACGATCTGCTGAAGTTCAAACCAAGCATCGTAATGAAAAAAGACAAGTGATTTAAGTTGAATGTGACATGGTTGTTGGTGCCAGACAGGCTTGAGTATTTCAGAAAGTGCTGATCTAGTTATGCCCCAGTCTAGGGGTGCCTAGGACATAACTTGAAAAGGCCCCATCTTCCCCAAGTCCCAATTGGCCAGAAACAAAGACTTGTTTGAATATAAGGAAGTGTATTTATTTTCCATAGTATTTCTATGAACATATAACTATAGATAACATATATAGGCTTCAGGGTGGACTAAGGCCAAAATAACCAACCAAATAATCCTATTTAGAAAATAAGATATTAACCTAAAGAAACAAAGGACAAAAGACTTACCTCCCTAACTTATTAAACAGGAGAAAACAAGGTTAACATAACTGGCAGTCCACCCCTACTATTCACAAAGAAATCATCTAAACTCAAAGACAATGCAAAACTGATGGCCTGTTGGGAGAGGAGGAGGATGAGAAATGACTGCTGCCTCCAGACGGTCGCCATCTTGACTCTTTATACAGTCACCTAAAGGATTATTAGGAACACCTGTTCAATTTCTCATTAATGCAATTATCTAATCAACCTCACATGGCAGTTACTTCAATGCATTTAGGGGTGTGGTCCTGGTCAAGACAATCTCCTGAACTCCAAACTGAATGTCACAATGGGAAAGAA
>JAODLI010074481.1:0-13144 GCA_027575585.1 Percopsis omiscomaycus | reverse complement strand
TGTGTTATTTCCTGTTTCTGTATTCGGTGCTTGAGATGACTGCAGACGGACGTCACCCGCAGCAAGAGAGGCGTAGTAGGAGTCCTCTCATTGGAGTCCAACTTTGTCAGTTTGCCAATTATGCTGTGCTCATGCAGCTGGGAATTGGGAAAATTCCCATCTGTGAACTTCACAGTTTCGAGTTCAGAGGATTCACATGGCATGTCAAGTTTATTCGTGTCATTTCAACTTTATTCTCGAAAATTGTCCCTCTTTCACCCCCTTTACATTGGCTCTCACGCCGTTGCATTTTTCTAATCTCTACAAATGTTACTGAAGATTCTCCTCTGTCTTAACGTTACGATATCAGGGTAGTTGCTAGCCAGAAGGCTAACATTAGCCTACATTAGCTACATGAAAATATCAAACTACTTGATTTTTTTGTTAGGCATCCGCACCCATAAACATTGTCTATAATACATTACAAAACCATAACTGCACTGTTGAAGGATTGGTGATCACAGATAGCATTTGCCAGTTACATCCTCTTAGTGTAGCCTTTAGTGAAGAAGGTCCTTTTGGCACAGCATACAAGAGAAATAGTTACTTAAAGGAACATTTCTCTATTGTTGAACCATCAAGTATATACTTGATGCGAAAGAGGAAAAGACGTTGGTTACTGTACCTTGGTGAGAAAGTGGAGGAACTTTTTGAAAATTGTCTGGTAAAGCATGATTATATTTATTTATTTTTTAATGACAGTTTAAAAATTGAATCTGTTATCATTTCAAGTGCAAGTTAACCCTAAAGTAAGAAAGGAAGGTAAATTAAAATATGGAGATATTCTGCTCAGCGATGGCCCAAATGTACATTGAAAAAGCTAACTAAATTTTGTATAATCTGGAAGAACAAACTGAATGGATATTTTTCAATTATTTAAATTAAGTACAATCACAGAAATTAAAACATGCTCAGGGGTTACAAAGCCATGGATTATTTGGCACTGTAATGGTGCAGAGGCACACAATTTATGGCGATAAGCAACAATCATTCAGGGGGCTACAATCTAGAGTGCAGCCATTTATGCCATGTTCTACAAATGGTTTACTAATGTCGGCTCATTGTAAAATAGATTTGACTCAATTTAACATAATCTAAGATGTGTTTAATGGTGGTCGTTTTTAGCACACTTTGTGTTCATTCTGCCCTGATAAAGAAGTCACTTTGAATGATTCAAGAAATTTTATTTTTATTTGTTTCTCAATATAATTGTCTTATTTTTTCTTGGAAATTGTATGCAGCAGTGATGCCACTGAACACATCCTCAAGATCCTGGTCGTCCATGGTGCTGATGGAGAGGATCCAGTGGATGTATCCATCCTTCTTGAAGGCAAGGAGATGTTGCCAGGATGCGGCAGTACTGCTAAAGCTTGCACGCTGCTTCATGGGGCTGATTTACTTTTCTTAGAACTGTATGGGATTAAGCTGTCCCCAAAAGTACAAGCTTTAAAGTTGAAGTTTCTGTCTTAAATGCTTTCGCCATGGCAAGTACAATCTCGGCTGCATGACTTGTTCAAATGTTTTCCATTTTGTGTCAACTTAGGCACCTGTTCTTTCTGTCATTTATGTTTATTACAGATAAAGGGTAAAGAAAATGTTAACATTTTATTCTTTATCTAGAACTGTTAACACCTGTGCAACTGCTAAAAGTTTGTCTACAGTGCTGGGGATTCCATCTGGTAGAGTTAACTAGTGAAAAAGTGCACTAGTCCAAAGTGCCGGTTTGAATGTTGCAATTGCACTGTTTCAGAGGTGCTGTAAGATTTTAATTGAATATTTGAAAAGCACGATTCAAGATCGGTGTTGGATACAGTGGACTATGTTAAATTGACAAATCTTTGCAATGTTACAGTATAATACTTTCATTCGGTAGGGGTGGCAGTGGGTGGGTGAGGTGATATAGGGGGGACCAAGCAGTTAAGAGGGACCGATTTTTTTTATGTTGCAAATTGTAAACATTTTGCAATTTAGAATTTTGGTTGTCAATATTACCTAGCTCTGTCAGTTTAAACCTCATCTTTTGTTGTTTTTGACATGTGATATGCCTTTCTATATTGTATGCCTCCTGTGGTCAAAATAAGGTTAATCTAATAGATTGAAAGCTATTCTAACATTGTTGAACTGTACAAGGTTAAATGTACACGGTTGTTCCAAATGATCAGAGGTTTTATGGAATGCTTTTATTATTAACAAAATAAAGTTTAATTGCATTTTATTTTTGTAGTGTGATTTTTGATAAAAGTATAATAAATGCATAGAGTAAATGATGACATTTATTTAGCAAAAGAAAATTAGCAACATTTACATAATTATAGTGAGTATACTATATACAACTAAGTAATTAAAAATGTCAAATATATAAGAAAATCAGAACAGTAAATACTACAGATATATAAGATTTACTTAATATGTTGATGACACTGACGTTCCTGTCTATAAAAAATTTGAATTGACTTTACTTAATTAGTTTATAATTTAAATATAATTAAGTAACATTTACTTAGTATCTTCACGAATGTTAAGTTTAGTGGTAAGTAGATTTTACTTACTGGCAAGGGAGTTGTACTTGATATTACAGCAGTAAAATTTATTTAAAGTACAAATGCAAATTGTTACGAGGATTTTAGAAAGTAAATCCCAGAAGTTATTTTTTCCAGTGTAGACTATCCTGCATACGCTGTAGTTTTAATGTACAATACACAGTACATTAAATTAAGCCATACAGTAGAAGTAGTTTGCAAGCTCCAGGCTAAAAAACACAAAGTCCTAGTCCCTCCTATTACATAATATATTTGCTAGATAATACATTTCTGCAGCTGCCAAACACTTGCAAAGTAATTGTGACAACTATTGAAATGTCCCTACTAGGACAATAAAGATTGGCTGATTGATAGATTGCACGCTTGGACGCGTTTGTATGCAAGATAAGCTGACGGGGCTTCTGTTTGTGTCATTCATCCGTCAGTAGGGGGAGGCTGCATTCTGCCCCAAGCACAGCACAGCGGTGAAGCTGCTGACAGATGCAGGAACCTGGTTCTCAGAGCAGACTTTCAGAGGAATACAAACAAGCTCAGGGTTTCTGGGACGCTGGATGGAAGGATGAGCAAAGCCATTTTTAGCTTAGGTAGTAAGCTATAATGTCAGCTTCAGTCACATAAGGGACCACTCTGTGTGTGTGTGTGTGTGTGTGTGTGTGTGTGTGTGTGTGTGTGTTCATTACATGTGGTTTATACATACAACATCAATGCAATCATTTCTTTCCTTTATAATAAGCATGATAGCTGGCTATAAACATGTTTAATGTCATCAATCAATCTGCACTTCGAGCACCTTTTATTGTTACTTTAGTATTATTATAGATTATAGATAGAAGAATAAAGGAGATATATTGAGGTTGTTATTGTTATAGTGTTATAGTATGTACACAAGGGTACCGAACTCAGTACTTTTTATGGGTACTAACTGAATTGGTACTACCGAGTACCAATTCACTTAAAATCAATCTGTGCCAAATTTCGGAGTGCATCTGTGGGTAAGAGAGAAAGAGAGAGAGAGGGATACGAGAACGGGATTACGTTAGCTCTGCATCTTGTTCAATGTTCAACACAGCAATGGCTTGAATGTCGTGCTCAAGCATTCAGGTTTGTGGTTGTAAGTGACGATTCGCAAATGTGTATTTTAATTTCGCAAGCTTGTCATGTATGTCCTGTAAAATTTACTATGCTTGCAACATTTATTAAAACATTTGCCATTTGTATTTTATCACACTGATACAAATGAATCATGATACGATGAAATTAAATTACAAATTTGCGAATCACTTGCGAGCACGGCATTCAAAACACAAGTTTACAGTGTTTTGGCAATATTGTAATCCCACAGACAATGCTAGCGGCAATATTTGTGATGCGAAATGCAAGTTTGGACATTTTGTTATTACAGAGAGAGTAAAGTACCGAAAAATGGTACCTTTAGGTACCGGTATTGGTTCAAATGTGAATGGTACCCAACCCTAATGTACAGTACACTCAATTCAATGTTATTTAACTACTTTATTTATCTGGCAATTCGTGTGGCCAGAATATAACACCAACGAGGCCATCTGGACAAATGGAAAAAAATTGGTTAATAAGTAACAGTACCAGTAAAACATTAACATATAACATTGTATAACACATTTAATAACATTAGCTTTCTACAGTGCTTGTGTGTGTCAACTTGCTGAGTGCTAATATAGGCTTCAGGTACCTTTTTATATAATAGTCTGAGAATGTCCCCGCACACACACGCACACACCTGGAGCGTCCATGTGGCATATGACGTGATTCTCAGTGACAAGCCATCTGTGATCCAACACCTAATTTCTTTAGCATGCAGCAAGAATGTCAGCTTTCCTGTGTGGACTCTCTCTCTCTCTCTCTCTCTCTCTCTCTCTCTCTCTCTCTCTCTCTCTCACACTCACACTCACACTCACACTCACACTCACACTCACACACTCACACACTCACACACTCACACACACACACACACGTCTACCAACATCACCACTGATGGAGGCTGATTCAGGCAAGAACAAGCATTCCTGCTCTGCAAAGCCCGGTAAAAAGTGAAGCCTGGTGTTTCAGGTTGTGAAGCTCAGCCTGTTCAAAGCGACTGGCTGTGCTGTGTTGTACGGCACACGGAGAATGTTCTGATGTCTTATGTGTTCTGTGGCACTGGCTCTCAGTGGGTGAATTCAAAGGCTTACAGAGCCATGACCCTTACTGGTGTGCGTGTATGCGTGCATAGGAGCAGGTACAGGCGCCCAAACCAAGAAGACAAACAGTGGATGTGTTTCTCACTGCAGCAGAGACATGGGAGCCGAAGAGGAGATGAGACAGACAGACAGCCAGAGACAGACAGCACTGTCAGAGTGCGTTACATCTCACCACACATCCATATTACTGGAGGCAGGCTGCTGGGGTTCTTTCCAGAGAAACGGTGAGGCGTTAGGGGGCCAGAACTGATAGCCTGCTGTGCTATTCTCCCAACAAACACAGTTCTGCTATTAGCCTGCTCTTTTAGCTTAGCCTGGCCAATCAAGGCAATTAGCCTTTAATTAATTCAATTAGCATTTATTACACAGGCATGTCTCAATTTGATCCTAGCAAGAGGCCAAAACCACCTGCAACTAATGGACCAGTACTAGTGCTTCACGGCCCAGACTTGTTAACTAAAATGATTGGACTGCTTATTTTTGTTTGCAGCTCCAGGATACAGTTTTATTTTGGAGAGACAAGTGAGCATGCTGGGAGAGAGAGAGAGAGAGAGAGAGAGAGAGAGAGAGAGAGAGAGAGAGAGAGATAGGGCACAATCTGTTTCTCTAACAGCAGCTTCAGCCTTTTAAAGCCCAGAGAGGAAGCACTGTGACAAACAAACAGGAAATCATACTAATAGTTTTCTCACGGCTCCGATTATCTGCATTCACAGCACCCTGGAAGATGTTACTAAGTGGTGGTTATGCGCTTCACAGGAAGCTCACAGATTGATGTGTACAACCCAAACAAGAAGCGGAATATGATAGTTTCACTATGTGTAAGCATGACTGGCTATGGGGCTCGGCAAATAGCACAACTTTTAAAACAGATTCAGCTGTGACTAGGCGGTGCATTTGCAGTATTGAATTAAATAACTAACTAACTAATTAACTAATTTGATGCTTCAAAATATTAAAAAATATGTTATGCGAGCTTCTGCTGTGAAATGTAACAGAGCAGTTGAAGGTACCAGGTATGTTATAACAGCTGTAGCTGTATATATTTAAAAAAAAAAGAAGAAAAAAAAGGGATAATAATCCATGAAAGACGGCTAGCATCTGGTGCTGAAAACCCACAAATAGTCATGAGGAGGTTGGAATAGTCAACTGTGGCTAACCATTAACCACACAGGACGGACACTATAGGTGCTTTCCCACAAACGTTTAAAGGAATGGCCCTTTAATCGGCTCTTTCAGGCTTTCTGTTTCCATTGCGGTGTAGGATCCTCCAGTCTCACCAGTTGACATAATCATTTTGCGTCAGCTTCGACCGTCAGCTTCGACCGCAACGTAAATTCCGAGCACGTCAACACAATGACAACAGACATCAACATGGAGGGAACGTAGCAACCGAGATGGTTGCTACATTGCTCTTTGTTGTGTTAGCCTATATGGCGAATTAAGGATAGGATAAGGAAGTATACTACCAAACGTGTGGCTTCGTGCAACGCGGATGAGCGCTCTGCCTCTTCGAAGAGACGCGCATGTGGGCGTGTCAGCCATTTCTGTATGCGGGCCATATGCCAGTGCTTTGGAATTAGCGATCTTTATAACTATGTCTTCTACATGCACAAACTGTTTCACAAGCACAATGTTGGTGTAATTAACAGATTCACTGAAAGCAAATGTTTTTATATGCCTTGAACATTAACCACTTAACTTCACACTTCTCATTAGTATAACTAGACTAGGACCATTCCTGGTTGTAGGACAGCAAAATACAATCAG
Organism: Percopsis omiscomaycus; assembly: GCA_027575585.1. Classification (NCBI taxonomy): domain Eukaryota; kingdom Metazoa; phylum Chordata; class Actinopteri; order Percopsiformes; family Percopsidae; genus Percopsis; species Percopsis omiscomaycus. The sequence goes on along the minus strand of JAODLI010074481.1, from coordinate 6,582 downwards.
CGTCCTTTCGTAACACTGATCAAAAACTTTCACATGCACAATATTTGTGTAGAGATTCGCTGGAAAGAAATATTAGTGTCTGATGCATCAACCTCGTCAATACAGGAACACTGTGCTTATAGGATGATTGTCACACAGGAAATGAGTGGACCAGGGTGAGTCTGGAGCGATGTATGCATACAAATAGGGTGAGAAGAGAAGCCCTGAGATGCACCACAGCGGGCAGATGAGAAGGTGTGTTCTGAGGGACGTCTAGAAAATAGTTTTAGACTAGGCTTGGTCCATAAAACGATATTATCGAGACACACGATATTGCTAAGCCACGGTAATCGTTGTCACTGCCCCTGGTACCGGGACGATATTACAGAGATCTCGCAATTATGCCGTTAAGAAGACCGGTCATTATGCAGCTTTATACTAAAAAAAAGTTTATACTAAAACAAACAGAGAGCGTGATGTTGCACAACAGTGTTGGCAAAGAAAGGTCTATCTGCAGTCTGTCTGCTGTTGCCGGTATATTCTGCGGTGCTAATTTTACTAGTCCTGCTCATAAACTGCGTCCACTAAAATGATATCCGGTTTGCCTGAATCCATGTGAATGTGGCATTATTGTCCTGCAGATCACAATGCCATCTACTGGACTGGACAAAAACAGCTCTAGGTAATTCATACTTTGCAATGTGTTGTTTATCTAACGATAATATAGTTTATCGTGGTTTATTTAAAGTCATATCGTCTGTAGGGTTATTTCAATATCGCTCTATAAGCCTATTTCAGAGTGCAGAGGAGATTTAAAAAAAAGTTTGCTGCATTGTAAAAGAAAAATAGGCTATCCATTCTAATAGTACATTTTAATCCAGTCGGTTAACAATTAATGGTCGGCTAACGAGCTTCAGCTATCAGTCAGAATAAAGATTCAAAATGAGCATCCCTAATGCATATTTTATACTCGCTTAACAGTACTCCAAGTTCTCCACATTATTTCTCCAACTCCCTGGGTTACACTTTAAATATCACTGATATATCAAAATCATATCATATGAAGTAATACTGTTCCAAACTTCATACGTGCAGTGTTTTACAAGAAAAGATTTTACAAGCTCCAAACTTTGCACTTTTCAGTACAACTACATCTCTGTACCCTCTCCCCACTTGTAAAACATGGTGAGAGATACACAGTAGCCCTAGACTGATTATTATAAACATCTAGTCCTCGTCTGCCTCCGTATTCTCCCCGGTAATATGAAAACAGCTCATTTCCACCGCTATACGGCTGTCAGGCAGTGTGTTTGACACAAAGATAATAGAGTTGCATCCTCTCGCTGTGCCGGGAAGGTGCATTTTCATGCCACATACACACACAGATGGAAAGCCTAGCTTTAGCCTGGCATCTCATTTGCAGCACAAAAGGGGGGGGACACAAATAAATAAATAAAATAAAATTTGAAACTAGAAATATGGGCTGCCAAAGCGAATAGGACTCCATGCAAAATGGGCCTGTACGGGCCCTTCCACATGGCAGATGTTGCTCCATTGCATTTACGAATCCGTGCCGGGAGTGGGGGGGGGCCTTTATACGTTCGTGCCCATTGTCGACAAACAAAAAACCATTGAAAGAAAGACAGAAATATTAAGATTAACCCAAGATGAAAAAAATTTGAATGATGCTTACTGCATGCATCACGTTTGGTTGTGTTCGCCAAGGTAATGAAGTCAGAAGGGTGGTTTAAAATAGGCCTACATGTTAGTGTGTTAACTATCCAGCTAGCTCAATCTTAGAACAAAAGAGTAGCAGAGGTGGAGAAAAGGAGGATGGTGTGACGACCCTGTGGTTGTCTGTTTTGTTGTGCTGGTTGGTGTCTGAGTTCCAGGTTGTCTATGGGCGGAGCCAAGGCCAGGGTCATCAGGAGATGTGGCTCACCTGGTTCAGCCTGGCTTAGACATATTTAAGATGGCTGCCAACTCTGCCCGGATCTCTCTTGGTTTTCTCACAGAGATGCCAACTCTTCAACTCAGATTTATTATGTAGCTTTTCTTTTTGCACTCAATACAATTTTACACTCACCCATACACTCATGACACTCCTGATAATACTGATGTCCAATGTTGTTTGTTTGGTTAGTTGATCAAATAAAAACCATTAAGCTTATGTTTGCGTGATCTTCCTCTCTTTGTTACAAGTAGGAGCCAACTTGTAACAATGGGGTGTTAAATACTGTAAATGTACACGTTTATAGAAACCAAAGCCAAAGTTTTTGGGGCTTTTGTACACTATTTTGGTAAACAAAACTTCAGCAAAGGCAGAAAATATATACTTTATATGTTTCATCTTCTGCAAAATTTCTTCTCAAGTAAATGTAAATAAATAAACCTGGGGAAAAACTATTACCAGTTAGGTAGAAGTTTTTGCCGACCTCGTGTGACCAAGAAAATCCTTTCCTCGACTTCCGTCTGTTGCAAGTCCTTTGTCGCCTCCCAAGCGCCGCAGGCAGACGTATGCTAATAGAACAGTTATTGTTGTTGTTGTTTGTGAGCATGTTGCTGTCACTGCAGGCAGAGCTAGGGAGCCAGTTAACCAGCCAAGCAGCAAGTCAGTCAGTCAGCCCTGCACAACGCACCTGTTCTGCTGCGGGGGGGGGGGCAGGTTGATCCACATGGAGAAAGATATATGGAGTATAACATATTTCACTTTTGTTAAAGCCTCGACTCATAGCTCGTAGCTTCCATCTCAAATGGATGTGTGTTTAATTTGACATTTCTAGTTGGAAAATGTTAAATATCTTGCAAACCGATGTAACTTGAGAACATATACCTCCCGGTAGAAATGGGAGCAGCTTTTGTTAGACACATTATAAGAATGTTTTTGGAGAACAATGAAAGTCAATGAAGGACTTAAAAAAATAAACAGGGGATTATTTCACTGCGTGTGATCGTATATTGGGGTATGGAAGCTACAGTGTTGAAGGTTAAACAAAAGTTTAATATTACTTTAAGGGGCACTTAAGACAGGAATAACAAATGAATCAGGATGTATGTGGGTTGCTGTCTATGTGGCATAAATAAATAAAAATGAATGAACAGCATAGCAGACGAAACAGGGAGCAATTCATTTAGCACTAAAAAGCCTCCTGCTCAAGGCTGAACGTTCACAACATCACTAGTCTGCCTCTATTGGAGCAATAGGGTTTCAACATAATGCGCCAAACAGGAACAGGAAGACAGCACAGTGAATATTTAAACAGGGGAGTCAATTAGACAAATGCCAAGTGATGGAAAAACTCGTGCGTGCACTGGAATGACTGTGCCCTCCTCCCAAAGCCACTGAACACGACAATGTTCACACAGACACACACACAGTGGGATAGACAAAGCCCCAGAGTAAACTGTGAAAAACTACTCTGCTCTCCCTTCAAACGCATTTCCCCGTGACTGGTCACAACTGCGAGAAGTTAACGGGTGTTGACAGCACATCGAGTGCCGTGGCACTCCTTCCAAACTAGCTCGCACGGATCCGTAATCAAGCAGCACGGCGTCCGCCCCAAAAAGCGATAAAAAAATAAATGCTCGCTTTTCCTTTATTGAACAAATGCAGCGCCTCTTCTTGTTGCTTCCAAACCACAATAAGCAAAAAGGGTGGGGAAGGTGGAGAGAAAGTGGGCACGCCGTGAAGAAGGGAAGACAGACAGTGCAGCTCGACAAAACACAACAGAGAGACAGGCTGGGGATTGGAGGATTGTCAGCGGGGGTCACCGTCGACTGCTGTGAAACAGCAGGGAGCCAAATCTTCCTCACTATCGCAACCCTAAATGCCTTTATCCTCTTGTAGTTTATAACCCGGCTATAGTTGTAAACTAGGGGATTTATTTTTAACTTAACACCACACAGGCATGTTTGGAAGAAGCCCTTAAGAGTAATCCGAAGGAAGCTGCCAAACTTCATCATCCATCTCCCCGCTAAACTTTACATGACACGTTTTTTCTCAAATGGAGATGAGTTCCACATTCCACCTCCAGAACTGTCTCTGTGAACTTGTAAATATTCATAAGCACACGATGAGTTGTAACAAAACACTTGGGATGGTATTCTGACGAAAACACGTGGAAAGGAACACTGTGCCGGCCCTGGTTTAGGTGTCCCTGCTTCCCTGCATTAGTCAGCGTTAGCTTCCGCGGCTCGCAGAAGCGGTGACCTTGCCTGCTAACCGCCACACTACAGACGGCTAATTCAGAACAGCGGGCAGGGCTTTAGCCGCACGCCCTTTGATGATTGACTGAAACCCTGCGAGGTCACATCACTTACAGTAAGGCGACACCGGAGACCACTACATACTGGCCCTGTGTAACCAGATCTATCGCGGCATGGTGGGGGGGTGGGGGCGCTGTGGAGGTCCTGAGGCTTGGGCCAGATTTCAGCGTTGTGAAGATCCTGTGTTTCTGAGGCCTCCATATATCTATCTCTACAAATAGTATGTGGACACCTAAATATTGAGTTCAGGTGTTTCAGCCACACCCATTGCTAACAGGTGTATAACATCAAGCACAAAGCCATGCAATCTCTCCATAGACACACAACATCTTGTGGAAAGCCTTGCCAGAGGAGTGGAGGCTGTTATACTGTAGACACAAAGGGGAGTGGGGGATAGAATAGGATGTCCAACAAGCACATATAGGTGGGATGGTCAGGTGTCCACATACTTTTGGCCACTTAGTGTGTCCAGCATTCTATCTCCACCTGTTTTATTTGCTCAGAAGTCAGCAGAGCTCTCGAAGAGAGGTTCTGAGTAGCGAGAGGCTTTATTTCTTCTGTAAGTGCCACTAACCTGCTTCACGATTTAGAGTGTTTGATTATACACATTTGTGAGTAGCTAGGCATTACGGAGCTTGCGAGGCTGGCAAAAAGTCACAGTGTTCAGGTAACTTCTTCTGTAACTTCTTCATCAATAATCTGTGACTGTCCCTTTAACTGTCTACCGAGGAAACTGAATGGCTTGGTGCCCGTGCTCATTTGGGTTACTTGTCTGTGCTGAATGACCCAGGACCCATCTCAGAGTCCCTGTCAGGTGTACATCGTGAGAGCTGTTGCACGGTGTCCTCCACCAGTGTGTGTGGCGTTAATTGACAGGCCTCTCCAGATGCATCCTGCTGCACTGCCCCTTCTTCTCCAGGTCCCTCCTCCGCCTACCCACCATCCACCCCCTGTGGCCAGTGTGCCAGTAGGCAGACTGTGGCAACATTCAGCCCCCCACCCCTCCACACACACACACACACACTCACAAACTCCCAGCAAGAGAGAAAACACTCGTAAACAGAGAAACGGAAGGGGTATGTTCTCTATTTATTTCCTTAATCTCTCCCTTTCTCTCTCGTATTTCTCTCGTAATCCCCTGGCTGTAGCCGTGGCCCGGACCCAGGGCTCTCGTTTTGGCACGGGGCAGATTCATTACCTGGGAGGGGCTTGTTAGGCGGGCCAGCACAAATGTCATTAACCCCGGGGTTAAAACACTCTGGGCTTCTGTTTCCCCTTACCGCTTGCTCCTTCTGTCTGCCCCCTCCTGCTCTCCTCTCCTCTCCTCTCGGTGCGTGATGCTAAGGAGACTAGCAAACACGTCCTCAGGGTGAGCTATTTACGAGCTGTTGTACATTCTGTCAAGTGGCCTACTCTAACACACACACACACACACACACACATGGGATAAAACCAGACAATGCTAAATCACCGATGGGAAGATTAGACTGCTTCTGGGGACAGGGAGGAAATATACGTGCATGTGCACATACAATATCTTGAATATTCACAAATGCAATGGTCCTCAACAAAGGTGGGGGTCAAGATGAATTTTTGGGGAGGCACCAGAATAAGATTGAGAAATAATCTTTTCCGATAATGTTTCATCTGGATTTATCACATGTGATGCAATAAGCGCTTGTTTATTTTACGCTTTTGTGCTAATAAAAAGGGTTTCCCGAGCTATGAACTGTGTGTGTGGAGATGTGGAGAAGCGCACCAATGAATCCATGAACAGAGGGCGTGTGGGAGTGCGTTTTAATCGATCGGGGGTCATTTTGTGTCTACTGTACATTCGTGCCCTGGCCCAGGAACGCCACAGCTGAGATAGATGCCGTGCTGCGTTCAACAGAGCTCTCATCCGAGCTGTGAAAATCTCAGGAGAGGAAAATTCACTGGGTCTGGCAGCAGCACGGCCACGCCCTATAGCTCCCTCGAGACACACCAGTACGGACCGCCAAGGCACTCACTTTATGAACTCTGTGTGCTGTTATTTTTTTTTACGTCATTGTTCCTCGAAATAAAGAGGCAAAATTGAAAGGGGCCTCTAATAAAAATCAATCTTTCATTTCAAAAGCAATTTCCCAATGATGGCATTGTGTGGCACAGCAAAAGACACCCAGATTTTGAGATTATGGTGTTGCATTTTATCACTGCAGCATGAGAAACATTCACTTTGCTGTGGCAATAACTTGTGTGAAGCAATGTGAGATTTTATATTTATATACACTACCGTTCAAAAGTTTGGGGTCACCCAAACAATTTTGTGTTTTCCTGAAAAGTCACACTTATTCACCA
>JAODLI010074480.1:0-13145 GCA_027575585.1 Percopsis omiscomaycus | reverse complement strand
AGCGTGCAGGAAAGATTGTGGCTGATCCCTCCCACCCCGGTCACAAACTCTTTGAGACACTCCCCTCTGGCAGGAGGATGAGGTCCATCAGGACCAAAACCTCACGCCACAAGAACAGTTTTTTCCCATCCGCTATTAGCCTTATCAACAAGGCCCGGAACCCACCCTGACACTCTCCACCTCTGCCTCTACATGTCACAATGACTATGTGTTACAATAACGCTCAGCTCGGACTGCTCCCTGTTTTGTTATATACTTGCATATTTAAAATACTCTGCATACTGTGAACATTTGCACATTGACTGTACCTACTCAGCTGTACTGCTCTTCTTATTTTTACTTTTTATAACATACTGTGTTTATATATTTATATTGTTTATATTTTAATACTTGATTTTCTTATTTGTCTTATATTTAGAGAATGTTTGACATGCACCAACACCAAAACCAATTCCTTGTATTTGTAAAAAACGTCCTTGGCAATACATCTTTTTCTGATTTTGGATTCCCTGTCTTTGGGATTACTCTGGACTATAATTGAAGTCCCCTTCTACACAAGTTCCTCAGCAGAGGCAGGGTACATAACATCAATATCTAATTCCACAGCTAAATAAACTGCGTACTTTCCACGTAAAGGTTGTCTATGGAGTGTGTGTGCATTAGTTACCTGCGTAGCAAGCTTCTCCACAACAGAGCAGGTGAATAAACATGGACCATTATGATAATGGTGATCTTGAGGCGATGCCTCGGCGGTTTTACGGTTCATCACTCGGGTAAAGGTTGACAGAGGTTAAAGCAGGAGAAGGCATCAATGGAGTTTCTCCGTCCACGAATGCCGAGAAAACATCTAAACTACATATTTTAAGTCCACTGCGTATCTCAGTAACTTATTTTGTGCAAACCACCCAGGGGTTAACAATCCTCATATTAGCTGATAACCTCCAGAGTGGCCCTCTCACTTCTGCTCCCTAGCTCTCCCCTCCATATTCCCCTCAACCTGAAACCACCGAGCCCTCAACTTCCATGTGGTGTCAGACTGAACTCCCCCTGAGAGAGAAGACCCTTGTAGACAGAATGCCACATCTATGTGATAGAGCGAGGAGAGGATGGCTATATCTATCTCTTCTGGTCTGTGGGTGTGTGTGTGTGTGTGTGTGTGGTTGGGGGGCGTTGTGGACACATCAGAGGGATGCACAGGGAACGAGGACTTTTTATTCATGCCTCTGACAACAAGTGATTACTCAAGTAGCCTAGTGGGATATTTTCAGTCTAGCTGCAACCATTCCCAACAGAACATGACAAGGCCAATGGAACCAGGATCATCACATAGCCGCGGTGTAATCTCTATTGCCACAAGAGCACTAACAGTTTCTGATTTTATCGTCACTATGGACTGTTCTCGCGTTGCAGCGCTTTACTTAGATTTTGTTACATTTGGTGGCAAGACTGCCGAGGGGCAGCGACGTGTTGCGGAAGACAGATGCAGCATGAGGCACACGAATGCATTAGACAGTACACCCAACAGTACGGGAGAGCGATAGAGGTAAGGAAGCGGAGAATTGTTTGTATTGAATGTGTATGTGTGGACCAAATAAAGGATTATTCTTTCATTCAACCTGAAAGCTGTTTCTCACTACGTGCGCCGGGAGAAATAAATATACTAATTGTTACCAGGGATTGTTAACACAGTTTGGATTAAAAGGCTAGAATGTAAGAATATATTTAAAAAATATTATCATTTTAGGTATTTTATATGATTTATTGATGAAGTACCAGTAATAGTCACTATGAGGTGTGGATACATTCACTATACACTGCTCAAAATAAGTGAGGGAACCATCACAGTATAACACCAAGTCAATTAAACCTCAGGGATATCAATCTGTCCAGTTAGGAAGCATAAGCGATTGGGAATCAGTGGCAACAGGGGCGCTGGAGAGGCAGCCCATTCAGGTTGCACAGGCACACTATCTAGTTGCCACACCACATCACTGAATATTTGAAGAAATTATAAAGTTTGGTCAACTCTCCCTGTCGCTTTGTAGCTGTCTGTCGCTGCCTGTGTGAATGCACGGTTAGCCGGGCACAGCAGCGCAGTACGCTTTGGGTCTGCCTAAGATAGACAGATAGCCAGGCAGGTCTCTGACTCAACTCCAAGAGTCATATTACCAGCCGCAGCCTGCTGGCGTCACAACAAACAGATGACTCGATATGTGCTGTCTTCTCTCTCTCTCTCTCTCACACAAACACACACACACACACACACACACACACACACACACACACACACACACACACACACACACACACACAGGGAAACAAGACATAAACACACACACACACAGGGAAACAAGACATAAACACACACATAGATGCATAAACACACTTAAAAAGATGCACACATAAACCTTTTACATACACAGATATGAAAATGACACTTTTTTGTACTATGCTTCATGAAAAAAGGCATCCTGTCCCATTAGAAAAGGCTACATTTAATGAGCTGATAGCATCTTCCAACCCCCCTCACCGTCTGAATTGTTTTTGATTCCAACCTTCACAAGACAAGGGGGGAGCCCCCGAAACACACTGCAACTGCAACCGCAAAAGCGGAAGGCCACCGCATCATTGAAAATGAATGGAACGTCAGGTGCAAATCAACACAGTGATGCGGTGTGTCTGATGTGAGCCAAGCCTCTGGGCGTGGTGCGCTCCCTTCACAGCCTCCCACTCTCCCTTCCCTCCAAATATTCTCTACTTATGTCCGCTAACACTTGGCTCGGCTAAAGTGCCGAGGCGCTGTTGTTAAATCGTCTGTCTCTAAGAGTGACACGTGAATGGGCGCAGTAAGGCCGCAGCTCGTCAAACCCGTGGGGTAGAAGATACACTGATTATCTCCTGAGAGGTGGCACTGAGTGCCCTTCTATTTACCAACAGGGAGTATATTTGTAGCTATAACTGTAATTTCAGCCTTGATGGAGGACACAGCCCATTTAATCCAAAGAGAATCCCTGCAAACTCGAATTAGCATTTGTTTGTCTTTTACGCAAGGAGACCAGGCTCATTACCGGCCTATAAGGGAGGTTTTGCCACCCACATTAACCGATGAACCATATGTCTGGTGGTCAATTTACACCGTTGTGGGCGGGCTGAAGAGGCGGAAAGATTGCGGGTATATAATGTTCTTCATCTGAGGCCATTCTTAATTGACCGGTGTGTGTGTGCGTGTGTGTGTGCGTGTGCGTGTGAGCGTGTGTTATTGTCAAAATGCTGCTCTGTATGAAACATTGATTAACACCCTTTAGCTGTGGTCGGCCCAGTGTGCTCCCCGTTTGACTGTGTTTACAGAGCTGGCCTGTTTGCTAGTTTATCTTCAGGGCAGCTACTTTATCATCCTGAATGCAGGCTGCTCTGTTGTTTTTTCCCCGCTGAAAGATTTACTGGTTTGGTCGATCTCCCTCTTTCTTTATTTCCCCAGCATCTCTACCACACCTTTACTGCTCATCTTCTTTCATCTTTTTCTCACACCTTTGCCCTGACTCTGTAAGCTTTGGACAGGCGCCCAAAAAGGAAACGTGTGGTGGTCGTCCTGGTTATGCAGAGAAACCAGAGAGTGTGTAACCGCAGTGTAAAGGCAAGTCTCGGACAGTATACAGTATGTAGGCCAGTGTTTGTCTAACTTACCTCACTTTGTCATATACCCTAATGGAGCTTTTCTGTGGCCCTCCTCTTACGTGTGACGAGCTGGGATATTTATTATATCTAGAATATGTGCAGACCCCCTGGACACATGTCTTTGGAACTCTGTGATGTAGAGAACAAATACATCAATCCAACCAGCAGCTGACATGGAAAAGCTTCAACACAGCAAAATAAACAATATTTGGTGAGTTAGAAGACTGTTCCTCGGCAGTAAAAAGGAAGTAGGTCAAATGAAAGGCAAAACTTTCAGGGGAATTGAGTCTGTGTGAATGCAGCAATGCAAATGTGCTAATCTACTTCTCTTTTCCCTCTAAGGAATTTTTTTTTTAATTCATGAGGAAAAGTAATATATTCTTGAAATAAAATAAGGGGAAATCATGTGCTTGTTCAATTATACAGAACAGAGACAACGAATATGTGGCAAGGTTAGAGTTGTAGCACGTGCGCAGAGATGTGCGGGGTCTTTGTCAATTAATATGACATAAATTGGCTGCGGTACTGTGCCATTACAATCTATTACGCTTCGATTCCGTGAGAGCTACGACACAAACATTGACACTGTCGATGTATTTGCATCCGCCATCACAATAGGTGAATCCACATCCAAACCGCATTTAATCGGTTGTTGACATTCATGCTCCACTGCCTATTGCTGCTGTCATACCCAATCATCTTCAGGGGACAAAAGAGGTGGAATGGAGTTATAAGAGCTTTTTTCAGTTGCTGAAAACGGCAACCATCTTTTAAGTCACTCTTTCTACTTCCTCACATTCCGTGTTGCTAATGTTTGTAAAAAGTGCCATGCTTCATCTCCCCACAAAGTGAGAGGACAGTAAACTAGGAAATAAAGAAACTAGCTTGGCGATAAGCCACCACAGACCTCCACAAAACGCCACATGGGAAATTAAATTGCCAAACAGGCTGCTGCACTTCTCCGTAGTCCAGGGGCTGCGAGAAATCAGTTAAGGCCTTTCTTAGCTATCTGACAGCGTCACCATAGCGATTCCGTAAATATGTCTTAGAGGAAACCTTGTGAACTAGAGACTATTATGGAAAACATGATGGCGGGAAAGTCTTCCAGTTCGGTGCTTGGCTCAGCAACCTCGGCAGCGCAACTGGCATCTGGGCCAAATTACACAACGTGGCCCGCTGACCTCACTGCCTGTATGTCTAACCACTTGCCAAACATTCAACTGAGAGACAATAACTAAACAAATGCACAATACGTCGTTACGCGGACCCATGCAGAGAAACGGGAAAAAATTCACATTCCTAAGCCTTTCCCATTGATCAACAGTTCCTTTCAGCGCAATACACAAGAGTTACACAACTAAAACAGATTCCCAGGAAATCTTTGTGGCTTTACTGGTCAAGTTTGAATAAAGAACATATGTTTATGTTTTTTTATGCAATGCTGTGGTGTTGCTGACACAGGCTTTCAGCGAATCGCTTCAAAGAGCCAAATCGGCGCGTCATCAACCAGGGTTCTTTTAGTTTTACTTGGTCAAAGCAATTTCAAGGCTGTTTAAATGCCCCTCAGTTTAGCCTGGGGGCCTCTATTATGTCTGTGCTTTATAATTGGTGCTCTCTTTCTGCCTAGTCATGCCAAGGTTAGCTTAGTCCAGTGAAGCTACACAAATAGGCCTGCGGGGGGAGCATTGGGAACAGTGTTGTGCCAAACCCAGAACAGGGTTTCTCTGTGGGGCTCTTATCTCACTCTAGTTTGGGGCTCCCCTAGAGAACAGTGGGGGTGGGGGTGGGGGGGGGGGGGGGGGGGAGAGAGAACAAGACAGACCCCTTGCTGTGTGTTGGCACTACTAACACAAAAGTCACTTTCACTGTCCGGGGCTTTGCTGCCCGCCAGCTACTCTAGGACAAACTGAATACATGACTCTGTGGCAGTAGAGTGGGAGTGATTGTGTGTGAGTGTTTGTGTAAGTGCATGTAACCACGGGCATTTGGTACATGATCGTATTCTGTCTGGCAGTGCAGCATTACAGGCTGGTGTTCTTTAAAAGTAACAATCTCAGCTCCTCGTGAAAGCCTTTCCATTTGCACTTTCCTAATGAGGTATAGGTGTGAAAATTACATCAAACTGGTCCACTAGGCTAGAGGACAGGCAGAACTAAATACATGAATACGTGGAATGTGAAAAGGCCAGTTGCGCCAATCTATGATTTCATTTTCAGCACGCAAACACAGGTTACAAGAAAATGAATGATCCGGTTGTTAATGTTGTCAATAACTTATCCTGAGCGTGACAGTTATCTTATCAAGGGACATGGTGATTAAAGGTCAGGTAATGAGACAGTAGCCTTCATAATTCCTCTGGCTTTGCGCTGAGGCTGAGGCCATGGAAGATAGATAGGTGTGTTTTGTCCAGTCACAATATCACGGGTGCTGCAGGCATTGGTTAATTAAGGTAACACAATAATAAAGGGCAGCAGAGTGTTTGTTAATGTGAGTACTGTGTGCGCAGGCCCATCCAACATGTAAAAAAAAAGAAAATAAATGCACTATAGGCCTATATGTCATACACAAACCTGAGCAGTTATTTTTTATTAACTGTGGTGGCCCTATCTCTTTGTGAGTAATGCATTGATGTGCACGTCATTTTATACCAGTGGTTTTCAAAGTTGCTTCGGGACCACCCCAAAAAGGTTACACTTTTAATTTCAGGGGTCGCAAGATGTTTTAATGATGTACATAGTTTTTTAATGCTATAGATTATGTTTAATTTAAAAAAAAGTGGTTTATATAGTAGGTTGCATTCATGCCCGAGGGAGGCTACTACATCTTTTTCTGGGTCATATCTTAAAACCATTGTTGTACACATTGTATGCTTCGAATCCTATATGTTTAAAAAGCAGCAGAATTTGGCTTACCTTTTTCTCCATATCGTTAATATCTGTTGGCACAAAGAACTCTGGCGGACACACCGACATATTCACGCACACACACTTGCAAGTGCAAACATAAACATTCACACCCTGGAGGGAAACATCTGCTTCTTAATCAGAGCCTGTTGGAGGAAAGTGCTGGGTGTGTCAGGAAGGTAAAGAACAACCTTTTCTATGCGGCTGAGCCATGAAAACACAATGCAGGATATCGAGGATAGCGTCCTCTGCAAAATACCCTCTCGGGACCCAGGTAACTGTCTGGTAACCTCAAACTCAATTCTCAAACCTCAAACTCAATTTTCCTACACACTTTAATAAATGATATTAAATGAAACTATCCTTTTGAAAAGAGGGCTTGGCTGTCCCTTGGTTAGGCCGAAAACACATTTTCCTCTCACACTTTTAATAAAAAAAAGGTAAGAAATCTTAGGTCACATACAAAACAGAATTTAATCCCCTGGGTAGGGCGTATATCCTATCATATAATTACCTCCTTCATTCCAACATAGGCCTGTCAAAGAGAGGCTTGTTCCTGTAATAAGACGTCAATCAAGTGTCCGTTTTGCTGCACCGAGGGAGCAAAAGCCCTACACCCCATAGACTGACGCCGACAAGACCTGTGTCACTCAGCAGCATGCTACCATGTAGTAGCTAAAGGACTAGTTCAAGTGGAACATGGAGCACAGGTGTACACTGCAGTTGTCACTGCATGTGTAAAATAGCTGTGTCTTTCATGTAGGATCCCAGTACAAGTACAGGTAAGGCTACTTATTTTGTTTGTTTATTAAGGCCTTGTGGATATACTATGTGGGATACATCAATACAAATACAGTAAGTGGCTTTGGATAAAATCATCTGCTAAATGATACAAATGTCAGTTTTAAATGCATGACAGGTTGTATGACAGGTTGTATGGCAGGTTGTGACGCATTCAGCTATATATTATGAGCCATTTTACCTCATAGTTTAAGAAAATTATATGTATGTAAAATGTGTGCATGTAAAATGAATTTTTATTAGCCATGTACAGGAGCTTAGGAACCACATGGTCTTTTTTTCAATGAAGGCAAAAACTACATTTTGTGTGCCTATAAATGAAAATTTTGTCTATATTACAGTCTATATGTGACAGGTCGGTTCAAGCACACAGGTGCTTTTTAATGTGTATTTGACAAATAAACTTGAAACGACACTGAATAACAGAGAAAAAAGAAGAACAGCAAGGAAATGGAATCATATTCTTGGTTAACACAGTAAACGTATATAATACTGGGGTATAATTTGATGCTATCTCTGATCTTCAAAACAAATATACAGTAGGGTTAAAATATCACATGACATCACAGCATTTCTGCATCACAAAAGTGATAGTGATGTGGGAAACAACAAAAGCCTTTCCTCGAAAAAAGAGGAAACGGTCTCATGAAAAAAACATTCATTGGTAAGGAGAAATATAAAGGTTTGACACTTATTGGGCAGGTTAACTGTGACCATAGTCAGTTATTTACTGTTGTCATGGGTGAGAGCCCTACAAGACCACCAAGATTTTTTTGTCCACAGTAACCAATGACACCGGGGGGGGGGGGAGAAAATTACACCATAGTGGAATTGGGAAGTCATTCAGCTAAATGTCCTTCTCTCCATCCACAGTAGGAAGGACATTCGAAAGTAATGGAATCAAGGTGAGATAAAGCCCAAAGCAATGTTGGAAAACAATGGAAAAACTTGGTGTCAGCCTTGGTTCGCCTCAACAAATAGGTCGCTCCTTGTCACACATGACAATGATTGTTAGTATAATGCTCAATACATTGAAATGAAACTTAAACAGTCCCTGGCCCTATTCTGTCGTGTGCTTTAAATTTATCTAAGTATCACTTTAAAGATTCTCAATCCACATCTTAAGAGATGTGACAAACTAAGTATCCAAACAATAATTTCCAAAATGGCTACCACTACCCACAGTGTTCTTTGTTGTAACTGTAAGCAGTTTGGTATACAGTATGTGTCAATAAATAAATATTACACTCACGTAATTAATTTAAATATCTTTGAACAGTGCTGAATTATCAATTTCCCTTCCACACAAATCAAACCAAACAGACACTAAACAATAGCCATAATAAGCTCAGAATCATGGCTGCAGCACAGTACAAGTGTACAAGATAAAAATGGCTATGTGGGAGGATGTCACTGGGTGAAACACTACAGGAACAGTTTATGTATCTTATCATTCGCTGCCACTGCATCCTTTTTCCTGGCTGGGCCCAAGTCAACCAGCAAAAACATTGCTGCAGCTATTCTGTGGCGCACAAAGGCCTGGGCACCAATAGCAGGCAGAGACTGGCTAATTGGTGCTCAGCAGGGGTAAAATACAAGAGGCAATGATGTCACTCTGGGGCCAATGGGGACAGAACCATGGGGAAGCCCCCCATCCCCCCTAACCGATCCATGGTTCTGTTGTGAAAAATACCGTCCCCTTTCGCACAGCAACACAACATTTCAGTCATTACAATGGGCCCTATCCGCTGCATGCACCCATGACCTCAACCGCAACAAAGGGCAATACTGTTCTCTTCAATGGAAGAGAACAGTATTGGAACTATGAATAGATGCACCCCCCACAACCTCCACCTCTGACAAACTCCACAAGGCTTTCCCACAAGCCTTTGCTGTAATAACTAGGCTGTCACTCAGCCTATTGGGTGTCAGGGTAGTGCAGAGGCCTCCCCCCAATCTTGTTATTGAAGGGTGCGCTGTTAGTCTCGGAACAGACGGTAAAACAATGGTTGCCTTTGTCTCTTGTTCCGCGGGTGGTGAGGAGAGCCAAGGATACCGTGTCTTAGTTGGACAAAAAAATACCCTTTTCATTGAGGACGGTGCCAAGTAGTGATGTCATCAGAGACACACAAATAATGATTTAGTTTTGTTTGCTCTCTGTTTACAAAATATTATTTAATCCAAGCATTTTCCCTGTTGTTCCCATCTTCTACATGAAGCTGTCTTTGTAGGAATGGTTTATTGTGATATTGCGCCGATTTGCCTTCTGTTCAGTCTTTGCTTAATTTGTATTTGCTGTTGCCTGCTAGGAACACTCAACATCCAATAATAAATATATATTTTTGTAAATACGACTGGGTACAAACATAGATCAAACGTTTTTAGATGTCTGCATATGCATGTGCATTTGGAGACAGAAATTTACATTAGTGTAGAAATGTAAAGGCTTTTTGAAGCAAAGGATACATGGACATCCATTGAAAATAGAAAATTTAGCAGACAGAATTTGGCATGCGCATTAGTTACGCACGGCTCTGTAAAAATAATACACAACAGAGAGACAGGCTGCATTGGGTGAGACAACAAATCACTTTTCACCACACTTAATTACACTCATAAATATGATATTATTATATACACGACAACTCCTGGTCATGTATGTGTTTACTCACAAAATAGAAACGTGCCACAGACCTCCCCTGCATATAGATTCCCGCACACACTAAATAGTTCATTCAATGCCTATTTTATCAGAACTGCCATTTACTTTTATCTTCGTTTGCCATTTTTTAGCCAGTGTGATTTTATATATTTGGCGGTCTCCACCGTCAACAGACTGTATAATAGTAAAAATCAATATTAGTATTGCTTATTATGATGCCTTGGTCAAAAGAGTAAGTGCAAGTTCCCAGATGGAGCATGTGTGCC
The DNA here is from genome assembly GCA_027575585.1 of Percopsis omiscomaycus. NCBI lineage: Eukaryota > Metazoa > Chordata > Actinopteri > Percopsiformes > Percopsidae > Percopsis > Percopsis omiscomaycus. Next base: position 2,838 of record JAODLI010074480.1, on the reverse strand, counting down.
TATACAGCCTCTTGCTGGTCTTATCCCAGCCTAAGCAGCAGTCAATCCAACTAACGGAGCGTTCCCCTTTGCGCCTGGACAAGCAAATAGGCCACTTCCCCAGCCTGCTGCTGTAATTGGAGAGAAGAGGGGGCCTGTGTTTATTTCACTTGGGCCCAGCAGTCAAATCGCACTGATGACACAGCCTCGCAGACAATCATCACTGAAGATTTTCCGCATGTCGTGTTGCCGGCCTTTGCTGATCTTAAGGGGGATCATAAGCCCAAATCCTCAATGAGGTGATCTGTATTCACCTGATGTGAAGGCTGTGTTTTTCCCGAAGCCAAGCAAGTTTTACTCTAAGAGTGATTTTTTTGTTTTTTAAAGGGACAAAAGGGGATTTGTGTCCAGAAATAGCCTTGTGGTTGAAACCATAAGGTCAAACCCTTTTGGAGTTCTGTGGACACTATAACACAATCGAAAGGTTTACTTTAAAGAGTATCAGTGAAGGCAGCAGAATTGAAATGGAATACATCTCAGACCAATTTCGAAAGTATAATTGGTCTGAAAATGTGTTTGTCTTTTTACAACACACGATAGCCTAATGCATAATAAATGGCTTTATGGGAAAGTGTCACGACCCCGCCGGTTTCCCTGGTTTTGTCTTATCTCTTTTCCTCCCCAGTGCCTAGTTCCATGTTTCCCTAGTGTGTCTACCTTGTTCCCCTGTGTTCCTCCCGGCCCCTCCCTTACTCCGCCCTGCCTCCTTATTTGGTCCTTCCTCTCGTTTACCAATCACCGCCCTCACCTGTTTCCCGTTCCCCAATCTTCCACAGTGTATATAGTCTGTGTTCTCCCCTGTCTCTATGCTGGTTTCTTGTCATTGTCTTTGTCTGTATACGTTGTCCTGATCCCTGCCTAAGTCCGTACCCATGCCTGTAAGTTTTGCCTTTGTGGAATCTTTCTGTTTTCTTGGGCTTCCCGAGCCGTAAGCTTCTTTTGTTGTAGTTTTGCCTTTGCCTGTTTTCTTTGTTACCTTTGTTTTTTGGTTGAGTTCTATTAAACTTCCTAAACCCCACTGCCTGCCTGCATGCCTGTGTCTGCACTTGGGTCGCTAAGTACTCTAACCCTGACAGGAAAGATTCGGATGAGGTTCATTTGAGAAAAAGGTTGTGTTTTGAGATCTCCATTTTACATTATAAATGTGAAATTTATTATAAATCATTATACATTATAAATCATCACAGTATAAAATACTATTTGATGTAGCGAGTGTAAAAAGCCATCACTTTATGGATTTCATTTGCATGGAAAATCCATTTGTGCAAATTTAAGTGTCACCACAAACCATACTGTATGTGCTAGAAGTACCTGCTACATCTTTAGACTTGTTACTCTCAAAGAATCCAGTCAGGGGCCTCAGGGGCCTCATCTCCTTTGAGGATTCTATTATTCCCTAGGCAACAAGATAGAAAGTGAGCTAACATAATCCACAGTGCTACACTTACACATTAAAGAAATTCAGATAATAAAAAACGTATTTTCTTTGATACATGATATCACTCATCAATGTCTAGTACCACCTACAAGAGACAGGTATAGGGGTTTAGGCATCTTGCTCAAGGGTGCGTACAGGTAGGCTGGGCATGTTGGAGATCCCATCACCCATCACCTTTCAGCTGGAAGTTACTGTAACACCACTAACCTACCCTGCCTTAAAGGTGAGACAGATATACATTATCTAAAATTGAAAACAATCTGGGTTAAAAAATATGGTAAATATTTAGTTTTCAAATCAATCATTTAAAATGTGATATTTTGATAATTTGCAAAGCAATCTGAAACCAGTTTTCTGATTAGCGGTACTCATCTAGGAATATGACGATAACTCGCCAAAATGATCTCTAATTGTAACAACATGTAATAACAATAATTTTGGACTAAAGATCAAGGGTAACTTATAATTACTCTGTATAATAATAACAATTGTTAGCTTGTTACCTTTTAAAGAGTCTACACTGTCAAGGTCAGACAAGACACTAACCCTAACAGAAATCCCTTTTACCGTGACCGTGACTTTACCTTTTAAATCCCATTTATGTTGCTTTTAGCAACCTAAATGACACATGTACACTAAGTCACTCCCATAACATAAATACAGACTGGAGACAGAAGTGAAAGCAGGTCTAGGGCAGGTCAGGTCTGTTACAGGAGCCGTTCATCATGATCAAAGGAGTCCGTCGGGGCGTTAGGTAAGCAGCCCCCCGCCCACTGCCCGATCCCTTCAGAGTAAATAGTGTGAGCTGCTGACCCTACACAAAATTGCCTTATTGATCCCTGCAGTGATTTCCCAGCGTAGACTTTACTTACCTGGGACCTATAGCAGCACTTTTGGTAGAGGAACACTAATGGAAGGACAGCTGGACAAGTAGGAAAACAGAACAGAGGTGCGTCTGTCTCACATGCTTTTACGCAACTATGGGCCGGATTTACTAAAGGAGTAAAATCGCGTGCAAAGTTGTTAACATGTGAGCTGATCTACTCTACGGTGTGCACGGAGGATGACGTCTTTCAAAAGTGCATGATAGCACGTATTGTTCATTTACTTTGTTGGCCTTAATGAATACGCAATTTGGGGCGTTTCAATTTTAAAATGTGCAAAATAACGGGAGGGGAATCATTTTCTACGCGCAATGTGATCTATCAAGCCTGCAACGCAATTTCAGCTGATAGCGATAGCATCTATATTTAATACGTTTGAAAGGAAGGTGCAAACCGTGTTGCGCACAGGGCCGTGGCCAGGGTTTGAAAAATAGGGGGTTTCGGTTTACTCATTACTACACATACAAACAAATGGTT